>BEXV01000018.1:403688-420127 GCA_003118195.1 Hemicentrotus pulcherrimus | reverse complement strand
AGCATAGAAAGACAAGGAAATCAAGGTAGTACCAACCCCGACACCATGTGTGTTGTCCCATATATAGCTTTCTGTGTACAGTGCTTGTTACTTTACCAAGACTCTGTCAAATTTATTATGATTTTGATGACTCCAGACCCTTGCAGTGCACATCAATAATTACATGCTACATGATCAACTGTTTCTGATCCTTTCCACACCTTTTTCTTTCACAATGCAATCGCATTACCAGTACTAAAGTTTAGCTTTAATTTATGTCCCACCCATTAGGAATCACCTGCAATAGACCGGTTTCACATTTTTGTGGATGTTTTTTTTTCCTATAGGGACCTAGTGACGAGTCATTCCATTCACCTTATTAAAATTTATGGATGAACTACGGTCCTCAGAATCCATGTCTGTATGTAAAAGACTTGTTGCTTTGTCGGGCAAGCCTCGGGCAAGCCTCGGGCAAGCTTTCGGGTTATCAAGAAAAAACTTTGTTAAACAAGTATAATGCATACACTTTGAATATGTAATTAAACCGGTCTACTTTACTGAAACCTGAAAGTACATTGTGTCTATAGACAAATGTCATTGTGGCCCGAATTCAAAGGAGGTTTGACGACAAACCTAGGTTTATGGGCGTCATGACGCGTTTCGACGCGTTTTAAACCAAGGTAATGTTACGTACGAGCCCAAAGTCCTCAATTTGAGTATCAATGTATTTGTTTTGAAATGAGGTTAGTGTACCATTGTTATATAGCTACTTGATCACCCGTTCCGTCTTTTAATTTAAGGAGACAAGAAATTGCGAGAAATTCCATGTCTTGGAATTGGTAGAATAGGGATTGCTTCTTTTATGCAGAGTTTGTACTCCACATGCTTATGTCAACATGGTCAATAAGCGTAAGAAAGCTTTAGAATATAACAGTGCAGCGTTTATACAAAAGCCAAAGTCTAAGCTCGACTTTATTCTTTGTGTTTTCCATTCATGACGAATAGACACCGGTATACGTATTCACACAACACTACTCATGTACTTGGCAAGATACGTTGCAAGCCTACGTAGACGAGTTTCTCAGAGCCCTTTGTATCACATTGTGTTTTTCAGCTCGTTTTGCTGTTCTGCTCATACGATGGCACCGTCATTAATAATTATGTGGGTATCAAATTAAAACACTGTGTTCAAAAATACCATCAGATCAATGTAGGTTTGATATGTGAGCTATACCGTGGTGAATGTTCTGTACACGCGGCGCCTTTAGGATTTTAAAGGGTAACTGATTGTCATTAGCAGACAGCATGGAGTATAAACACACAGTAATGGCCTCGACACACTACACAATTATGCTAATTGTTTTGTTGCAGTCTGAACTTCAGCATGAATATTAGAGGGACAGAAAACGTGTATGGAATATCAGTATTTCACGGATCGACGTTCATTTTAGCATTGCATGGTTAAATATTGATCGTTGGACTTATACCGGCTGTATCAGCAAATACTTTCGTTTGGTGGCGTACATTGGAAGTGGTAAAAATGGTAGGAAGGTGTTGCAGACGATCGCGGTGTGCGAAATTGTTTGCATTATGTCTATTACTATTAACTTTGATTCCAGTCTTACTATCATTCACATCTCGAGACTCAACTTTTTGGAATCCTTACGATGAATGGAGGGGGTTAAGAAAGGACGATGACATACATGAAATACAGGCGGAGGAGGTAAGTCGACCAATTAACGTATTGTATTTATAGAATGTCCAAACAAAATAGATCTGTTTCGTTCAGTGAAGTGACTCTTGATAACCTTGTTTATGCACTAGCTTATGATATGGGGGAGGGGAGAGGGGAGTGGAGCACTGATCCTTTAAAAAAAAGTTTTGGCGTACACAATAAGTAAGCATCAGTAATTAAATGTATCCTATTAATGTACGTACACCACTAGCATGGAAAGACCATTTTTGTAATGTAACAAAATGTATGCTTATGCCTTTGTGAAGCTTATAGCGCCTCGATATGATTTATTTCACTCAACGTGCTGGGCACTCAACGTGCTGGGCAAGATTGCATGAATTAACTTTTGATAGATCGGCAAGATCGAGTTCCATTTTGTACCCCCCCCCCACTAAAATTGGAGAAAAGAAATGTTTAAGAGTGATATACCTGATAATAGTATAAAACATGGGAAACTAGGGTTAGGGTCAGGGTCAGGGTCAGGGTTAGGGTTAGGGTTAGACAATGAGAGATGAAAGAAAATATGATAATAAGACAATACAATAATGTACACGAAATTTCGTTTTCGTTTTTTATTTACCGCGGGGGGGGGGGGTACATATGGAACTCTTTCCCTCACTCGAAAAAATGTATCTCAATAGTCAGAATTTAAATTGCATGAATTAACTTTTGATAGGAAGGACATACATTATGGCTTGCCCTTTCAAACAACGCGTAATATGTATGCATAAACACGTGAATGAAATAATTCGTATCGAGGCACTTACTTGTATACTTACAAAATCAGTTACATTACACAAAATTGGTCTATTTAAGCATCCTCCAAGAGAGAGAGAGAGAGAGTGAGAGGGTACACATAATGATTATTCACTATTTTTCTTTCGGGCATAGATTTCTAGTTTTTTTTTTCTTCTCTCAGGCCAGAGTCTTGAAACCGCCAAAATTCTGTGTGTGGATGAAAGCTCTAATGAAACTTTTGGGAGTATATATATGCCGTTTAGATCACACAAAAAATTCATCAACTATTATGGAATTATGGAAATTAATTTGGTATATTATGGATTCAATGAGGTGTCAATATATGCCTACACCACCGTATCCACACGCTGTCCCGCTCACTTGATGATCTTATACTATAATATCCACTTCAATGGTGATATGATTCAACCCGGCAAGAACCTGATGACTTGCCAAAATAGATCAGAAGTGAATCGTTAGAAAGATTGGACAGACGCATATTATTGTCCAGGAAGATGACACACGCTAACCTTAAATAAAAGCTAATTATCTGCTTGAGCTGATAGTGCTTCGAATTATGAACGATCGAGGCCCTAGCATGCACACGAGCTATATATAACAAACATGCTTGGACGGACGAATGATACATTGTTCTTAAACGATAAAACGCATATCTATTGAATACATACAGGTCATTTTATACTTTCTATTATGAACATTGATATAAGCTATCCCATTGTGATTTAGTTCAAGCTTCAAGCCTGTACGTTGCCGCCCGCATTTTCCAGTTTACTCTTGAAAATCTGCTGTAATGTGAAGAGGGCATGTGTGCTCCTTAGTATTTACTTGTTATAAATAAATGTTAGGCTATAATACAGCATTAACATTTAGTATTGTCATTTCGACATGCACGCAGAGACATGACATGATAATAAATCCACAGTTTCGTCAGCACATCCCACAGAATTTGGTTTTGTTTACTTTCCTATTATCTGCCACGTGGCTCATTAACTCTATACGAACGTAATCGCTTATTGAGTTCCAAACAATTATTGTTGTCTGGATAAAATGGTTCAGGCTCAGACAATCGATTAAAACTGAAAATATGCACTTGATTTCGTTTTTAAAAAAAGAAGATATTTCAGTGAAGAGTTGCTGTCTGGATTTTGCTCACATGTTGCATGATACTACACCAGGTGGGCAGGAGGGCACATCTCACCCGATCAAAAGGAGAGAGAGAGAGAGAAAAGGAGACAGGAGGGACAGTGAACACGATAAAGGAAAGAACAAAATAGGGATGGAGGGAGAGAGAAAAAAGGGGGACGAGATAGGAAAGAGAAATAGAGGGAGGGAGGTGGAGAAGGAGGATGAAATAGGGAGAGAGGGAGAGGGGGTGGGGTGGGGTCAAGAATAAAGTAAGGCTGCGTGCCCTTTCCCAAACATTGATACATTATTGACACAAGTTACACCCCAGTATGTTGGAAAGCACTACACTTGTGGTTTTGGAAGACTGTTTGGAAGAAGCCGGAAGAAAGAAGGAAATGGGACTCCAGATGGAACTTTGTAAAGAATAAGGGACAAATGAGGGGGAGGAGACATTTGGCATTTATTTTTGTTATAAACGGGGCGTTCAAACGTACAAAATCAAAAATGAGATAGAAAAATAGATCTTTGCATGGCGATCCAAAACGCACCGATAATTTTCATGTGTGAACGGGCCTATAATGAATAAACAGATTTGCATGGATTAGTAATGTAATAATAATAACATACTTACAACAAAAATCCACCTATCCCGATTTTGCTTTCTCCACACCAGACACTCCTCGTGGAGCCCCCAGTCCTAAGAGGCACGCTCGGAAATTTCGAGCCCAATCCTGAAGATGAACGTCGCCAGGGTGCAGGGGAATATGGTCGCCCCGTCATGCTGAACCCCAATGATCAGGATAAATATGATCAAAGCCTCAAAGAATATGGCTTCAACATGGTCATCAGCGACCGCATCGCACTCGACAGGGCCGTCAATGATATCAGACACGATGAGTAAGTCAATAATAATTATGCTCGGAGGTCACGATGCGGCATTATGCCGGACGTATTGTAATAGGAGTGCGTCGTCTGTAACACATCACTAATATACAAACAATGATTGAAATGAATAATGAACAAGTATTGCGTTCAATTACTCGGTTATAGGGTGATTGCTTGATTAGTGAAATGACGTTTCATATACAACGGGTATTTTCTAGATTTGTATGCACTAGCATGCGGCATGCTTTTATTTAGTTGTAGGGGTAATTATAAATAACAGTATAGCAATAAAGTGAGAATGGGGTGCATAATAATTTCCCCGCAGAATATACAGTATGGGCTGGTGAACACGTACATGTAATAAGCGTGGAATGTAAAATAGAGTATGTGAAAGATAGATTTATTGCAAAATATCCGTTTTCTAATAACCCGAAGTTTGATTGGTATAATAAACGTCATCATGTTACTACAAGCACTTATAATAATTATATGCACCAATTCTAGAAAAGTATTTTTTTTTTGGCCTCGTCAGATGATTTATTGATTATTTATACATGGTTACATTCAAAGATACAATACTACATATCAAATTTACATAATCTAGAAAAGTTAATTCGTAGAGCAAGTCATTCATGTTCTATTCAAATGTCATGGAATGTACATTGTTTTCTTAAATGAAACTATTTAGTTGTTCAATTTATTAACCTTGAATAAATCACTTTCACTCGTCATTAGTTCAAACGTCCTTAGAACATTGTTGCCCTCGTGGACATAGCCCATCCTAAAAAAAATCAAACAAGCATACAAACATAGAGCCTTCAACTTGTTTCCATTTTAACCTTTCAATGAACCATGGTCACATAAAGGTGCGGGTCGGTCAACTTCTGGTTGTACCCTTTTATGAAGAAGTCTAATTAATCATCTTTCTGTCATTCTAGATGCAAATACTGGCACTATCCAAAGAATCTTCCAAATACCACGGTGGTGGTGGTATTTCATAACGAGGGATGGTCAACTCTCCTTCGAACCGTGCACAGCATCATCAACACCTCACCTCCATATTTACTTCATGAAATAATATTAGTTGACGACTTCAGCGATAAAAGTAAGTTTGTACATGTATTTACAAGTTAGGATCGACAATCGTATGATAATTCGCATTCACCAAATTACGGTTATTAATCAAGTTCAAGAAACAACATCATTCCCCTTTTATGTTGAATGATTTGATAAAAAATGGTCTTTCATTAATTTCAATAAAAGACAATATTCATATTTATCTTCGCAGTCTTCACCAGCAATCAGCAGAAGGGATTCTTTTAGTACAATACCATGACCTTTAAAAAGTTAGAAAAAAGGCATATCTACAAAATGTTATATTTCATAGTAGAAACGTTGGAGAGTAAAGTCCGATTCTACATGATGGATATTTTATAAGCAATAATTTTTTTTTTCCCTCTCGTTTAGCCCATCTCGGAGCCCGACTCCAGCAATACATGGACGTACCTCAATTACAGGGTAAAGTCAAACTCTACCGCAACAGTAAACGTGAAGGACTGATTCGATCCCGCATCTTTGGCGCCGAGCAGTCCCGTGGTCAAGTGCTCACGTTCCTGGACGCCCATTGTGAATGTTCGCCGAATTGGCTTGTCCCGTTGCTTACAGAAATAGCCCTCAACAGGTAATGACTTAACATTAAGAGTAGTTAAGTATTGGAAAAGGGGAACACTTTGACAACAATTACTTGTTTCTGAATTGTGGTGGTAATTTAATGTACGTTTTAGATAAATAACTATTAAGGACATCCTTTTCGATTTTTCAATTAAATTGCACACAATGCAAAATTTTGTATCGCCGGATAAAAATACGAATTATGTTTAAACTTTAAAGTCGGATGATGAAAAATGACATAACCATTAAATATTTGATTGCTTTTAAAAGTTGATTTTCTCGATTAAAGATAAAGTGTTATAAAAAGACAGCACTTGACGATTCTTTGCTGACTAAAAATAAATTGCAAGTATTATGGACAATATAGGATCATCAGATTAGGAGAGCAGGCAGTCATGTATAACACAACGATGATGTTATTTTCAAGAGTTAACACTGACTACTAAAAAACGTCGGTAACTACAATGACACAGCAATGAACCCAATGCAGGATAATGATTTTTTTTCTTCTGAATGTAGGTCATATTTTATTGATTCATGTGTCCCTATTTGTTTGAACGCTCCTCTTTTCTCTATTGATTTCTTTTTCTACTAGAACAACTGTGGTCTGTCCCACTGTCGACTCTATATCTGCTGATAACTTCGAGTATAGATCGCAAGGGGATGGTTTGTGTCGGGGTGCGATGGATTGGGACTTCTGGTATAAACGGATCCCAGTGGATCTGAGTAGACAACGATTAGGACTCAAGTATCAAAGCGAACCGTACGAGTAAGTCTTCAAAATTTAAAAGAAAAAATATATATCTCAAAGTCATACATTGAATACCTTTCGATAGAGCAAAGTTTATCATGGTGATTGGTCATATTCGTGCAGTGAATCCCTGATAAACCAACTTAGCGACTGACGATTAGGGTTAGATAGACCTGAAACATTTTGTTGGAGTAGATTGGTGTAACATTGCCATATCAATGCTTTTATGTAACATTCGATATTCCCTTTATGTAATTCCCATTTTGATTTAGGATGAATTAACGAACAGATGAATCTCTAGACAAAATAACTTAACTTACTTAATTACATTTCGTGTTCTACAAAATTAGTTGCTTCATGTCATGACTCAATTTTACATACATTTTTGAAATTACCAAATAAATAGTTAAAGTTTGAACCAAACGTTCACGATGGAGAAGAAGAAAAAACACGAATTCTTTACAAATCAGAATTTACTCGATTGCTGTAAGTTTTCTTCTCACTTAATCTTGTCTAAAAATCAGCTCACCTATGATGGCTGGTGGTCTGTTCGCTCTCGACCGGGAGTTTTTCTTTGAGCTTGGAGGCTACGATCCAGGACTTCAAATTTGGGGCGGGGAAAACTTTGAAATTTCATTTAAGGTAAGTATTTGAACTAAACCACATTTTTTCAGGAGGATGCCGAACTGGTATCTTATCCAGAAATGAGTCTTTCTCTACGAATTATCAAACTTTTCTAGATTTTTTTATTTTCTCAATATAGGGGGTGGGGGACCCATTTTCACACCAGTCCCCTGGAAACGCCTTTGACCTAATCTCCTGTTTCGTGTTTTTTCTACGTTTTTGATTGTACCTTATTTCTATTAAACAATTCCCAGTAGCCAACGTTAAGTTGGCATGTCAATTTAACAGGTGTGAAGATCGAGTGACAATAATGTTCATGTTATGTTGGAAACAAAATGATTAGAATTTAATCAACATTATTTTATGTTGTAAAAATGTCAGTTAAGATCATTATTGTGCTTGCTTTTAAAACATGATTAATTTAAACTGAATATGAACTGAACCGCCAACATAAGACGTGGTATCAAATTATTTCATAGTTATATTCTGTACACTCCAATTGATTTGTTTTAAATTGATTTCTGTGGAAGCAGTCGTCGCATTGTTTTGCATCTGTCACCAATCGCATCAACAGCTGTTTCTTCTTTTCTCTTAACTTACAATTCCCAGGCTTGGATGTGTGGAGGGAGTTTGAAGTTCGTCCCGTGTTCTCGAGTTGGTCATGTGTATCGGAAGGGCGTCCCATACACCTATCCCGATTCAGGCGTGCCAGGACTCAGCGTTATTCATATGGTAATTAATCAGTCAAGGTTTTGATAGGTTCTTCAATACTTTACATCCAACCTTCCATACCGTTCGTTATTTATTTTGTAATATCAATGAATAATTGACAATGAAAATTGAAATACTTTAAACACTGGTTAACAGTGATTGCGTATAGGTCTTATAATGTCTGTTTATTTTCGAATGTTTTGCGATACACCAGCTTCTGTTGTTTTATTTATTCGTAATACTGCTTTTATTTTGTTATTATCCCGTTATAGAGTCATTGTCTTTTTAGCTGAAATATAAATAATTTTTTTTTTTTATCCAACATTCACTTTTTTATACTAGAACTACATGCGAGTTGCCGAAGTTTGGCTGGATGAATTTAAAGAATTTTTCTACACCTCTAGACCTGATTTACGCGGGAAACCATACGGTGACATCGGGGAACAAATTCGATTCAGGAAACACAACTGTCCCAAGAGTTTTAAATGGTTCATGGAAGAGGTAGCCTTTGATTCGTTAGAGAAGTTTCCTCCACCACAACCTAACCAGGCATGGGGAGAGGTAAGGAAAACAAAATCGTTTTTGTCTTCTTCTGGTCGTATCATCAGCACCATACTCTGATGGAGGTGGGTAGGGTGGCGTGATGGCATCAATTTTGAATCAAAACTGGATGCAAGGCCACCACATACCACCAGCAGGGATTGGGTCAGGGCGTCAGGAAACCAGTTCAAACTGAAAAGTATTATCGTAGTACTACCATAGTTCCAAAGAAAAGGAAATGTTCAACTTTTGATATGGAACAGAATATAATTGTCTTCACAGCAAAACGAGAGCGTACTGTTTACAAAAGTTAATTGAAGTATTTTAATCATGATAGAAAAAAAGAACCATGCCGCGGCTATGCTGTGTACGTTTAACCGCGGCACATGTAAATGAACCTCAATACACCAAACACACCGACAACCGACGGCGTACATTGTAGCTGTGTTTTTTTAAGTAAGTTGATTGCGTTACACTGTATTCAAATATATAAATGTATGGTAGCAACATTTCTTCTGTATTTCTTCGTCACAGATCAAGTCGGATCACACAGGAATGTGTGTAGATAGCATGGGTCATCAAGACATAGCAGGAGGAGAGGTTAGTCCATAGGATGATGAGGATTCTAAGGGTTGATCCAGGGTTCGAGAGAGGGGAGGGGGGGGGGGCTTTATCTCCACACACAAAAAAAAATCATAAGTATTAAAACACGCAGGGTAGCAGGAAGAAAATAATGAATTTTCAAGTGCTTTCTTTTTTAATGGCATTATAACCATATGTATGCATCATTGGGCTCTAAATTATTAAAGGCCCACTGCACTACTTGTAGCTACTTGCGCCATCTATATAACAGGCAGTGCCTAATCGGTGACCATTGGTCCCCCATGATCCTCTTTTTCTTATGTTAACTGAGAGCTGAGTTGATGAGATAACCACCTTGCAGGGCGCTCTAATCCCTCCTATAACCTACGGCAGATAAACTTTAAGACTGGCCTGTCTGATCTCCACACCAATCCCTATCCGACTCTGTGGATGATCAGGAGGTAGTGAAGACATTAACCAGAATTTTACTTTAAATTACGCTTTTTTACTGTTCTAGAAGTTTTGGTATTCGTATTCAAACTTGTTTTATTTACTGAATATCAAAATATCCATATACTTCATATCATTTTAAGTAATGTTTATTTTGAATATAACTTGATGTCGAATGTCAACAGGCACTATACTGCTCATTTTTTTCGGGGGGGGGGGCTTTGGAGGGCGAAATACATTTTGCCCCCCTCCGCACTTCCGGTGCCCCTGTCTTATATGCGAATTAAATGTTATGTTTCATTCCGTAACTATGGAATGGTACTACAAAATAAAATATCAAGTTGAGACAATAAATTGCGTTCATCTCTTTGAGGTCGCTCATTTGAATTATGGTCCATTCATTTGACTTTACACCGAGAGTTTGCGGGTTCGAATCTCTGTCAGATGTGTATTCTCCGTACAAGACTTCTGTTTCAGTTGTTTGTGTCTAACCATGGTCAAATTTTGAAGTGTTCAGTACAAAAATGCAGAATTATTTAGGAAGCGTATGGAGATAACGCTGTCAAGAATAAATAAATTATGGTTCATGTTTATATATGTTTTTTTCTAAAGGCTGGTGTTTACTATTGTCACGGTATGGGAGGCAACCAAAGGTTTCGTCTGACAGGTCCCGGGCAAATCATGATTAATGATTATTGTTTCTACGTGGACGGGACAAGGGTCAGGATAGACAAATGCAATAAACTTCAATGGTCATCATTTTGGGTTTATGATAAGGTAAGTACATTGCATTCAGGAATGTCCGTTGCATACAGGTGTCTTTCACCAGACGTAGAATTGCGTCAGTGACTTTGCGCTGTGTCTTATGCGCCATGTGAGATTTTTATCTTGAATGCGAACTGAGCAATGCAAAATACTGCTTTCAATTACTGGCATATGAAATTAGCTTCATTGGCGCAGTTAAAACGCAAGCGAAATGAGACTTCATGCGCAGCTGGCATTACACGTTGCTCACTATTTGCAATGATTTTCATATGCCCTCGAAAAGTAGATGACGCTGTGAAGAATAAATACGTTATGATGACGATGGCACATGCCTTTAAAGGTGACTTTGAAGAAGGCAGAGCTGCCACCTCGATGTGAATAAAATGCTCACATGTGTTGGGTGAATAAATTTAATGTAATGGAATGGGATGACTTTGCAAAGATTTAAAACAAATGCAGTATGGAATTTTCGGTAATGTGTAAATTCAATTTTTTATGTTAATGACAATTAATATCGAAATGAAAGTTATGGAGAATTAAGTGGATTTGGTCTATAAAGAGATCTTCACTTTTTCAGGTACAATACTAGTACCACGGCACTGAGTGCCAAATGGTTTACATCATGGATATAAAAACTCGTAACAACCAGGCAATAGTTCTGAAAATTTTCCACCAATGTTTTAAAATTTTCATCCATGCTTACTAGCCTTTTTACTTTTATAATCTATTTCAGGAGAACCAAAGACTCCAGTTGAAGAACAGCAACAAATGTCTGGACCACGATAGCAATGATCATAAATTGTTAGTGAGTGAATGTGATAATGAAAGAGGCACGCAGCAATTCCAACTGAACCCACCAGAAGAAATACAACCAAAAGAAAAAGCCGCACGGTAGCCCATGCTCTTGAGGGAGTACTATAGCCGCGTATAAATCATTACGGTGTTTAGGTGAGCTAACTGTAAACAAAAGAGAGAAATAGATTATCTTTGGGTCCGTCGATATTATCTTCGTAAAAAGAATAAGTATAATAAAGCCTTGATTTAAAGAAAGGCCGAGCATGGGTAAAATGTGGCCCAAAAATTTAGACCGGAAACAATATTACAAAGATATCATAGGTAGCTCGATGATTTATTATTTGGAGAATGGTGAAATTTGATAAAAAATAAAGATAACAGATTACTCCTTGATGGTTACTGTAAAACAAATTTCACCATGGAAACGATAGGAGATAAAATTATGTTATATGAATAAAAACCAGGAAAGGGTGACAGTGTACAAGATATATTTTAGTATCAACAACTCTTTAGTGCCGGCAGTTGAGCGACACCAGTTTTTTTTTTCTTCGAATGGCTGTGTACAGAAGTATAATACATGTTTAATAATTAAGTACTTTGTAAATGTCTTTCTATAAATTACGGCGCAATATTGTTACTTGTGATATTTGTATAATATGGTTGTATAATTCCGGAATATGAATAATATCTAAGGCCTATTTTGTCTGTCCCCTCCAGAGAGATTCAAATATAATTTGATTCAAGTAACTATGTAGGTGATTTATTCTACTATAAGTGATGTATTGCTCACATTGATGAGAGGTGAAAAATTAGATTTCCTTGTCGTGATAGATATAACTTTACACTTTTCTTCGTTCTTTTAAGATCGTCAGTGTTCGTTTTTAGAAAGTGAAAATTGTAGAAATTTGTGGTCTTGAAACGATTCACTCTTTGTCTACTTGATTAAAGTTAAAAACTTTTCAACAAACTAACCGCTAAATTATTCCCTTTAGAAGAGTATGACAACAATTACCACTTATAACTCGATAAAGAAACTTTGTATAATTTCCTGTTTGAATATTTACACTTGTATGCGAACTAGACTGTATTGAATAAACAGTTGGTTGAGTTACAGATTATGTTAGGCTTCATTCTATGTTTCCGTTATTATAAATGATGTTATTAGGTATATTTCTAAATTTCTTAACGTTTTACATTATGTATGTTCACTTCAAAACTATGTATGTTTCCATGTACTTATGTCTTTCATTACATAAAGCAACTTGATGTCTCAAGTTTTGAAACGTGATTTTGCATGAAACATTTATGAGAGTATGTAAGTTTTGGTATAAATTATTGTAAATGAACACCTATTCGACCAAAGCGATAACGTTCATTATAAAATATAAATTACGTGATTTCTAACATATTTTCTTTAACATTGGATAAGATGTGTTATTTATTGTTCATATTAAAATGTATGTATATTAGTTAACGCTGCTCATAATTATTCTTATGTTTATAACACAGTGCTGTTATTGGGTATTATGTAACAGTGTGTGATCTTGATAAATCTGATCTTCAATAAGGGAATAGCATTTAGAAGTAAATTAGCTCACAGTATTTAGTGTGCGGTAGAAACATGGTAGAAGCGTAGATAGAACAAACGAAGTCGTGCTAAAAAAATCCCACTCACTTAAAGCCCAACTCATTGAAATCTCAACTTACATTTGCATTTAGAAGACACGAAGCACGTTACACTCTTGTCGATCGGGCCTATCTTTCTACGCTCAATTCTCTGCTCGTTCAGTATTTACTCATCCTGTATATATATAAGTAATTTTTGTCCTGAACAGTCGACGGACATTTTGTTTGATCCTTTTTCCATCATTTTTAATCATTACTAAAATTCAAGATTACTTTTCACAATGAAATAGAGAATCATAGAGATAGAGAGAACAGAATATGAATATCTAAAAAGGAAGTTAAAAAAGGAGACGCTCGTGTACTGATATTTTGAGTTTTATTGCAGAAAATATGGCGATTGTTATATAGCATTGTGTAATTATACACTCTATAAAAGGGGAATTTATTCTGTTTGGAGCCAGAAGGGCGTTAGATAATATATCCTAGAGTTAATGCAATTCTAACTCTAAACATACTACTCTATCAAACAGTCTTGGGTTAAAATGAGACATGCATGTTCGTTATATAAAATGATACCGAATATTGGGTAAAAAATTGTACCCAATGTTTAAAAGCAAAAATTGGCAACACTTTATCTGGCAATTCTTAGTGTGTTAATTTGCATTTAAGCATTATCACGAACACATTCGAGACATTGTAACAATTATATCTGCGTAACAGTGGTCTATAAATAATTCAGAATAATTTAATAGTCTCTATGTCAATGTTGACACAGAAATATAAAATACAAACGCATGAATCGTCAAAAGGCAATCATTGGTTAATTGACTGTCGTAGTTTGAATTCAACATTATTATTATTTGACATATATAAATACACATGTGATACAAATTTAGGTAAGCCCCAAAACGTTTAGAATCCCCCAGAAAAGTCTCCCGTGTTCTTTAAGGAGATATATTGGGATGAACACAGTCTCGAGTGCCACCACCCCCCCCCCATAGCCCGATACATAATGATTCAAATTGCACACTGATAATAAATTAGGTATATGCTAAATGTTAAACCCGTCTTTCATATCTCAAAGAGTTACCCATATATATTTTGAATTGTTCATTTCAATAAATTCTTAAAAACAAGAATTCAGTCGAGTTTCACTAAGATTTCACATTCTAATTTCACGTATTAAGTTTTGATATACATGTATCCCACATATTTTACCCGTCTTTCATACTTGTATCAAAATTGTCAGAAAATTATTTTTCAAAGTGCTTAAGACAATAAGGCACTTTTCCCTTTCAGTCAAAAATCAATTTGCAAATTCAGTTGAAAAAGATTAAAAAGATATTGATTACTTGCTGTAAAATTCTTATCGATTTTGATATCAAATTTTGATTTCAACGAGGTTGTATCGTAAAATTAATAATAAATTGTCGAATAAAATTATAGGTGAATGAGGAAAAGTACACATTTGACAGTTTTTGGATGAGCTTGCTCAATTCCTTTTTAAAAGTATACAATTCTAAAATGATTTTTAAAATTGAAAGCATCTTCGTGTATAAAAATAGATAAAGAAAGGAGAGAGGTGTGTGGGAGAAACTGAGAAAGAATAAGAGGAATATGAGAGGCAAAGATAGGGAGAAAAAGAGGGGGAGGGAAGATGAGAGAGGGGAGAAAACTGAATCAGCACATATACGAAAATACCAAGAAAAGAGCATGATGTACGCATATAGCCAAATATAAATCAATTAAAAACATTAACTTTGAAGAGCGTTTCTGGTGCTCGTTCTGTACTGCATTATTAAGAACGGCATCTTCCAAAGACTCCTCTCATGGTTGAATAATTCATTAAACCATTTTCAGACTGCATGTTATGTTTAAATAAGTTTATGAATAAATCAAAATGGCTCCATTAATGAACTGACGTTGTCTACTCTTTTCTTACTTTCGTTTTAGTGTCCGTTTGCAAAGCACGTCGCAGATTCTATCATTATCTGCAAATTTCACCTCCTATTTTATTGAGCCTCTTCTTATTGGCTATCTTGTCCTTTATGGTTCTTTTGAAGATCAAATACTAGTAGATCGGGATATCTTTTAAGAGCAAACTTTCAAGAATCACGAAAACTGATACTATGTTGGTTTAGTTTCACCTTGACGTTCTAGCTTTATGAATAACAAGGCGAGATATATATAAAAAAACAAAAACAATGAAACATCATCAATAAATTCCTTTTTTCTGCAACATGAATAATATTTGTCGAAGAGCAATGTTTTCCAATCGAATGTAAAGGGATAGTACACTTATTAGTTGACGCCGTATTGATTTTGGTGAGAGTACAGTTTAATCATCAATTTCATCAATATGCATCCAGCGATCATTTCAGTCAAATAGTAATATGAATCATGGATAAAAATTGACAATCAAGGAAAAAGTATGAATTGCGGAAAAAAATATTCAAACGTTTCCGTTGAGACATGTCAATCAAAATCAGTATTGACCCTGGTATGGTAATGTTATCGAATCATGTAATGTAAAACACTCCATGTAAATAGGCACACATGGATGGCGACCTCTAAACAGCATCCATCGAAGACGTAACCCAGATACCGACTCATCAGCACTGTTCGAAGGCCAGGCACTATAATTCGATGAATATGTACTCGGATGAGGGGCAGTTGAACATTCAAGAAACAGTTCGGGAAGAAGGAATATAGATATGGCTCTGATCACATAAATAATGGCAAAGAGTAGTACAAGCATCACTGCTGATCTGAGGCAGAAGTTTTCTGCAGTGTCCAGTGTGGAGGAAAAGGTGCGTAGTCTGTAAAGTTTTCGAGCTTCGTTTCGCGCTCTCTTGTTGCTACGCAACCAATCAAGCTGTCTGCCAAGTTCATGGATACCCATGACAAGATCCCGGCGACCATTAATCAGGAGAGGCTCTTCTTTTATATTGCCCATGACTAAAGTCTTGATCCGGGATTGTTTTCGGACCTGAAAAGAACAAGAAAAAACACGTTAATATAACTTATATCGATGATAGAAACCTTTTGGATAATCAATAAGCATGATTGTATGGCGTTTTTTTTGTTTAAATATGGCATTGTTACTCTGCTATTCATGCTTATGATACTGCTATTAAAGTATTAAAGTATATATCTATAAACAACAACCAGTGGATCTATCGCTGTGAGTCCTATCCGAGTGGCAATTGTGGTAAATGTTTAGAGAAAGGCACCAGCGCATCAGTGGATTCGAACCGGGACGTCAACACGCAATTACCACTGAGCCACGTTTAAGCGTTCGCCCCCTGCAATGCATGCCGGTGTCACGGGCCAGAGTGACCGGGTGGCGTTCTGTGTCCTAGCACACAGAACGCCGAAAATTGGTTGGCGATACGCGTCCGTCTTCGGCGATATGTGTCTTGGGTCGGACGCATATCGTCG
>BEXV01000018.1:378570-400562 GCA_003118195.1 Hemicentrotus pulcherrimus | reverse complement strand
GATAGATTGAAGGAGAAACAAAGAAATCTTTAATTTATAATTCCACGGGGGCGATTTTTAATTTTGCAATCGCCCCCATGAGCAACCTGACGGAGGCGATTATGTAGCTCACGGGGGCGAATCGCTCATCGCCCCCGTGTATTTTGAGCGCTGACTTAAAGTATACTTGTGAAGAATCTTGTGGAGACTGACTTCCCCTATAATGAAAAGGGTGGTAAGTTTCGGGGGTAGGGGGGTAATTGTCATCGGGTGGTTGTCCTTCATGGTAAAACTTTTGCGTTTAATGAACCTTCCGTGGCCAAGATGCTACCCCCCCCCCCGGCCAGGTCAAACTTGCTCTCAGAAAGCCCAGTCACTATATGATACTCTAAGTTAGATGATAGGCCTACACATAACGCCACGACACCGGGTCATTTATATTGACGAGCTGTGTATGCCCAAAGTAAATCAATATTGATTGTGTGTGTATGCAGAGTGTCATCTAATTGAATTAAATAGATGTTTACAGACAATCTATGAGGGGATGGACAAACATGTTTCCCTGTAAGCTGACGTCACTGGTGTCTGAATGATGTCATTAGCCAGGCTCATCTTTTCTCCATTATACTTGTATGTATGCACATTGCTTGGTTAATAATATAATGGAATGGGTCATTCTAGTTCAAACTAGATATTAGGTCATATCGCTTAACCGACTCCAAAAAGAGTAGCATAGATAACAAATTGTGTCTCGAAAATATAATTTGTTCGGTGTGAATTGCCTGAGGGCACGATTACTAAAAATGTAAACTGTGCTGAACGAACTAAGTTCAGTTGAAATTTATACTTGATATTTTTTAGCTTATTAATTGGCCCTACCTTTTCTGTCGTAATTAATAATGGCAGGGTAGAATGCTTACAAACTCCTCCGATTGATTCAATATATCCTCATATAGCAATTACAATCTTTGTATACAATATAATTAGTCTATGTCTCGCTCTATCTCCCACTCTCCTCGTCACAAGATTATGTTGTTCATAACGTTAGAAAGTCAAATTGATACTAAACCAACATACTATCAGTTTTCATGATTCTTGAAAGTTTGCTCTTGAGAGATATCACGATCCATGAGTTTATTCAAACTACAATTCACTCTAACTATATTTGAGAGCAGACAGTGCTTTTGTTGTTCTGCAAGATGCGTGACAATTGTCTTTTTTAAACCATAGTCATTCCCTTTTGGATTTACGTTTCCATGGAATGTTTGAGCTATATAAGAGTTTCGGTGAGAATAACTTTACGGCACACTTTAGGGCACACAGTCATTGCTCCATGCTTGGTATCACACACTAATCGGCTTCTCTTCTTCGGGAGGCTAGGAAAAAACACTGAACCGTACTTTTGCCCTAAACATGATATAAAACTCAAATTTTAACCATATTCATGATCTTTGACGAAATACATCTCGAACCAACTGTCACAGAAGCGTTGTCGGATCATCTAAATAGACATAGCTATATGAGTATAATAAGGAAAGCATAAACTCACTATTGTCGACAGCAATAATACAAATACTAACCATTAAATCGGGAATGGCAACCAAGTAGAATAAAACATTTCTCATTATTATGCATCGTTCAATTCGTGTACCCCTTAGGAATCATGACGGAACATCAAGTTCTTATGAAGTTGTGATTTTTTTTCTCTCCGGCCAATACCAGGTGAACTTCTTCAGTATCGCGAACATCACGCCTAACTGTGCATCTGCCGCGCGCTTTTGCTTCAAATACCTTCTCTGAAGTTTATTTCATATCATGCTTATAGTGGAAAACAAAGTTATCACTCATGAATTCAAAGGGTTGTTAAGAGTAAGGACACGTCTAGTTTTTTTATTTTATAATTATGGAAGAAAGAAAAATATACTGATTTAAGACATGCCCACATTTCGTATGCAAAGGTTAGATAGGCATAATTATGACCGAGGGTCGGCTAGATGTAAAATCCCTGGGTACATCGACTTTAATATCACAGAACAATATTCTCTGTGAATGATTGCAGTAATGATGAACTGTAGCCAAGACTACTACTTGTTTCTGAACAATTTCTGAAAAGAAATTGTGATGGTTATGGTAATGACCATCACCATATATGGAATACCATGGTTATGGTATTCCATATGGTATTCGAGAAAAAAAAAATATGCGCATTTCATACCATTCGTTAGAGGCGAAAATGAAATATTTGGTATCAAACAGGTAGTAGTACGTAGAAGTAGAAATAATATAATGATGATATTATAAGAATGATATTTGTGGAGTCTTGTTTAGCGCTCATGTTTGGCGCATTGCCACTCCTGAAACTCAGTGTTATTACTCTGGCTTTAGCTCGGCTGATGTTATAGCACTCGAGATACGTTTGAATTAATACCTGCCAATGACCCAAATACCGCAGGTAGAGTGTGGAAAATGTAGATTAATGTCCTGCCAAATGATTGGAACAGTCACCCACAAACGCCACATATTGTTTTATTTACTAAACCCTATAATATGCGCAATTTTATAAAGCATCCAGTCCATGCAACAGCACTCTGTCAGACTTTTAAGATTTATTTGTAGAAAGAATGCATGTTATCGAAACCATTTCTATAAATTGAAATATATATATATATCTTATGTATACTCGAATTAGCTCCTTCAGGTCTCCAACTTCAAAGCCTCCTTTCGATTTCCGCGAAATTCTTCGCAGTTGTGTCTTTCGATCCAGATCTCCCATCGTGGCGATAAAAACATGCTCGTGTCCCTCGTTAAAGGCGCCAAGTCCGTTTCTCTACGCAAGAGTTAAAATATTTTAGAACTGGTGATGGGGTACGGTCCACGCAGGGATGAAAAATAAAAAAGGATATGTGTAGGCTTATAATATATGCTCAAGTATATGTATACATGGTTAGCCTAGGTGTGGTGTTCCCTCTTCGATGCCAGTCCAGCAATGTATCCAATATCTTAAGAAGGCATGGTTCCCTCCATTAAGAAGACATTAATTTTGTATAATACTTTCCTCGTATATACGTGTCGAAAGGCGTTTTCAGATGTTCCAAGGATTTATGCCAATATATCATCGTTTAAGGACATCATCATAAGCATAAAAGCTCAAACATTGTTATGAATACGAAAACAAAATGAGCAAACATTAATTCCTTGTTGTGAACGGTCCATGCATCATGTGCCATGTCAATATCCGTGTCTGTCTGTCGAACTACTGTGGTTTCAATTCAGTTTCAAGTCCATACAGTCGTGTCAATGCCAATGGAAGTTTAAAAGGTGCAATGATAGAAATCGAATCGACTCGAGGACAGGAGCAACAAATATAACCACACATGAAGTCAGCTGTAGGTATATACGAGGAATGGTTGAGTGAGAGTGAAATATCCACATGGGGCTAAGTCCTCTTTTGTATGTCAAACCAAAAATCTCCTTTGTCAAACTCTGTTACTTTCCTTCACAAAGGCGCTAAAACTGTTCCTATTGTTAAGTATCCAGCTATACGTATATAAAACACGTTTCTCCTCCCAGCACGGTGTTAGCATACCATTTTTCCACAATACAGAAATCGACCGATGCCTAATCGAAGTGCAACATGGTGTGAAATGATAATACGAGCCCGGATATGCATTGGGTAATTACAGCCATTGATTACGATTGTTATGTGAGCCAGCATAGATAATGATTCTCTTAGACTAAAGAGTAATCATACGTGCTAATAGAAGAACACCAATCAAGCCCTTTCATTGTACATGATATTAAGAGGCAAGCAATTTCAATCCATGGGTTGCATTCATAAAATCTGAAGTTAAGCTATCGATGTTTTTCTCCATGAAGTCCCGACTGCCACATAATGACACACCCCATATTCCTGGGATAATGCAAATGTCCATCATAATTATAGAGGTATTCGCAGTTTCAAAACGCAGGCATACTCGTAGAAAAAAACAACCGATATTTTAATTCGTTCTGAGCAAAATAGAACTGAGTCCAGTACCAAATCTGAACTAAGCTCTGTTTGGATCGCATTCATAGATGACGGTAGACTCTGGGCAGAGAACTATATAGAAGGTGTCTATTCCATTGTATGATGAAAATGGGATTGTCGTCTCCAGTAATCCACTTGAAATGGTGACTATCTGTTTACATTACAGTTGTTCTCTCAAGTACACTGTACATAGGATGTCGTGAATGATTCACAGCATTCTAACATCCTAATCTATAGTTCAAAAGAGCTCTCATACCGCAATATTTTTGTTAAAACATGAGTTTAATGGATCCTACTCAAGCTAATGATTTTATGGCAAACCTTTTTTCAGTATCGTTAATATAGAATGTGAGGTATATACAGTCCTAATGAAATGAGACAACGTGATAAGAACTCACTCTCGGTTCCCCAATAAGCAACATACATGGGATTAATGTAGGTCCATCAAAAAGATTCAAAAGGTCCATGGTCAAACACACAGAATGATAACGTGTCTAAAAATACAAATACTTAATTAAATTTGATAGAAAACGCAGATCTGAGAAAACGTGTTGATGTCAATCAAAATCTTCGTCAGTATGTTACGATTCGAACAAAATGTTTATGTATAGTTTGCTATATTTGTGTTGAAATTATGTTTTCTTTGAGTAGGGCCTACATGATGTGCCAAGTCTAGACCTAGACTTTGTGGCTATCTTTTTTTTTTAAAGGGGAGTTACTTCTATATTAGTCAACGCCCTTATTGCGCTCACTCTACTTATGTAACACAGCATAATTTTCCTTGAAATGCAATGTGTTGCAACAACATAATCTTGGATTTAGTATATAAACTGTTGTTAAATGTAACGAGCGACCGTTAAAACTGCTCAATCATGAAAAAACGTTGAATAGTATAAGGTTACCCCCGCCACCACTTTCTCTCTCTCTCTCTCTCTCTCTTATTATTTAATCATTTATTTATCTTCTCACACGATGTTAATACTGTACTCCTTCAGACTGGATATCACTAACTTGAAGTTGTAGTCCTATTACCCCCAAATCATTCTGCCACATCCTACCCGGTTTCCTGGATACACCACTGCACAGCTGCTACTTAGCTTTCTTTCTTTGTCATTTCTAACTGCTCAAATCATACACGGATGAGTTAATGTTGTCGAACATGGTATAGTCAAATACGATATGCTTGTTTGAATTGGTATCCATGAAAGTGTGATCGATAAATCTTACCCGTTTATGAATATTACAACAAATCTTCTCCCTCCTCCAAGCATTTTGTGTGGTAGACATACTGAGCTTGCTAATTGTGTTAGCATCAGGCACCAATGTCTAGACTCTAGACACTATAAAGATACTATCATTGAGCTGATATTTCCCCGGAAGGTAATGTTACAAAATATGCGGAAGGTAAATACATTCAAATCAGGTTGTTGATTTAGACTATTGATCTGTGCGAATTCCACCAGTGCTCACAGTACAGCATTGATCGGGTTTAACCGCAAAGCTAGAAACTACCACGGTTCTCCCAAGCTACATCCGCGCCAGTCAGATTTAAAATGCCTAATTCAATGCATATGACTAGCGTATTTTTCTCTAAGCGATGTTATTTTAGAATGAAATTCATGCCTCTATCCAGCTGAGAGCTAAACAGGGAATGTAATTTCAGTGTTAGTGACCCATGAGGTCAAACGCGACTGAGCAGACTACAAACATGTATATCAGATCGCTCCAGTAATTTTTATCAAAGTATAACTACTCAAAGATTAAAGGTCATCATGAGCAAACTTAATATTTTTTCCTGTGTACACAAATACTATCACCGTGATTATTCATTATTCAATAGTATTATTCGGATGCACGTATCACAACATTACACAATTAATATTTCAACTTACAAATTGTATAATTACAATCTAAAAGCATGAATATGAGAAATGCTATCATTGTAACAGGTCTAGTTGTGTAGCCTGTTAGCCATACATCATTCTCCTGATTATATTTCCATGCATTTCCTGATGACTTCAAAGTGTCGATTTTTTCTCAAACAAACAGACTCTACTTTATTTGATTCATATCTTCGATTAAGCATTATCAAATCGTGAGCAGCGATGGCATTGGTACTTTACACCTTGCACAAGGTTCAAAAAAGCTAAACAAACTTGTTTTTATATCTGTTCTTTAAAATATTTTCTGTTAATCTATATTTTATACAGTTATTGTTCCTACGTAAAATGCTTGCTTTCCCCATGACCCCTACAGGGGCCTGCTTAACTTGGAGCTCATACATTGACGTATTCGTGTTTAAATCCCAGATAGATTTGACTTGTATTTGTTACAATGTTGAAGGCTCAGCGGTTTTGTGGGCTTAACCACCGGACCCCCATCAGAGTTGAACGCACCTGATAGAAAACTATCCGGGGCCCTGGCAAATATAGGCCTTATTTTCAACAGGCCTACTGCTGATCTCCGACAACACCCTCACCCCCACCATTAATGAAAAATCGACTTCTATGCCCCCGTTTTACCATCCCGGTGTCAACATCGATCCATTATGATGGCATATCAAATTGTTGTAAATAAAATCGCATGTAATCTGATTTCTGGTGGCTATATACATCGCACTTTAAAAAAGGGTTATTTTCAAAGGAAAGACAGATATTGCTTGAACGATCGATTTCACGTGAGCAGTATCCGAATATAAGGTCCATGTTAACAACATGGTATATCTATAGCTCAGAAATTATGACTAGCTGAAAGGCAAAACAACTATGGATTGAGCAAATCAAGCCAGAAAAGATATTTATTAAACCGACGCATACATTTCCAATGAGAAAACAAACCAAAAATGGAGGCAGATATGGAACCGAAAACAATGATTGTTGTTGCTTATGTTTGTATTTCTTCCAAAAAAATTCACGCGGGTATAATGTTAACTTCGAAAGGCTAATTTCGATTCGTATTTCACAATTTCACAATTTTAGTTTCTTTTTAATGTGCCTATGCATTGGCTGCAGTTATAGCTTTTATTATTTCGTTTGAGGAACATAATTTTAAGACACACATATATATATATATATATATTATGTATAGAAAGCAAATCATATGAAATCAAAGAAAACTTATAAAGTTGATAAATCATTTAATCGTCAAGTGCACATTTTATTGTAAAGTTTAATAAAATATACCATCACCTAATCAATTATAAAACTAGGCTAACACTAAAATAGTTTTACGGAGTTGGAAGAATTGATTTTTGTAGAACTAAGTCCTATTTTCGTTTCTCGATACCAACTATCTATTCTTATCATGTTGATAGAAAAACAGTATTAAAAGCCGTTTTCATTTAAACCAATCATGACATAATATCATGAATATGAGAATAAATCAACATTCTGCCCTCCCTTCCCTTGCCAACAGTAGAAAATCAAGGTTTCTTACTTCCTTGTATGATGTATGTTCAGGAATATAGTTGGTAAGGGCACATAAAGGTCGCTGCGTGGAGCTCTCTGCCAGGCGCCAGCACATATCGTACACTTTATTAGAAGTATAGATTTCTTAATATACATACCATTTTAGCGGTGCTGTTCTCTGTCATATCCAATTTGAGATACTCCAAACTGTCAACCCTCAACATACTGGGCTTCGCCATGTCCGTTACTCTCTCTCAAAAATACGGTTTGAAATGAATTTGATATTTGGAAGATTTACGTACAGGAGAGCGGTCTAGATTGAAGCAGGAACTTGCTACTAAGTCCCTGATTGAAGCATAATTATAGACCTTCTGATGTAGAGGAATTGGTAAACAATGAACGAACTTGCTTCAAGGAGCGCGCTCTTTGCTTGCTCTTCGTGCATGCTAGAAAGGCCTTCTGGGGACGGTTTCCATGGCAGTTGTTTGGTTGCGTGACACACGTTAGAATATCTCAACACAACTCCTTTTAATAAGTGTCCTTTACATCCGGGTTAGGGATATTTGCCCAACAATGTGTTTGTTTTTATACAAGGGAATACTCCAGAGCAAGACAATAATCGACCATGTAATTAACATAGTTCGAGACGACCTAATTAGATCAGCTTTAATTGACTTACCTTAATCAAATAAGAACGTTAAAAGGTAAATGTTATTATGTACGGGGAGGATGGAGGGATGATTACGGAACAAGGAGTATATGGACATATGACTGTATCAGGGTTATCTGTCGCTTGGTATTACGTATTTATGTTTAAAGGTTAACAATGAATGATAATAATAATGATAATAACAACAATAACAATAACGTTAATCATTAGGAATAATGATAATAACCGCAATGATTATAATTATCATATTGAATAATCATTATGAATAATGATAATAACAATAATGAATATAATAATCATATGGAATAATCATTATTAATAATGACGATAAAAATGATATAATGATAATTATTCTAATTAATGATAGGCGAAATATCAATTATGAATAATGATAACAATTAAAAAAAATACAAAAGTGATAAAGTGATAATAGGCCTATGATAATAATGATAACCATAATATGATAATAATAAAGATAAGAAAAATAATAATCAAAGAAAAATAATATATTTATTAAAGAAAGCTCTGTACAAATTCCCTCTACTGCATTGTGGTGTGAAAAATAAGTTCTGAACGGGATAATGGAATTTCTGAACGCTTTCAGGAAAAAGAAAAACTCATATGCGATCTTCCAATCAAATAGAACGTTAAAAAAAGAAAATATAGATCAATAATGAATCTAAACCGAGGGAGAAAATCGAAGGTGTCTCTTGCGAGTAAGCATATGAAAAACATATAGGAGAAGTTTGAATTTGTAACGACGAGCAACCTTCACTTTATATTCGGGCATCCGTCAACTATGATATTCGGGGAGGGAATAAGACTGTTGTGTAATTCTTAATTTTTATGACAAACTGACATGTATTTTGTTTATTTTAAGATATTTATTCAGAAATACAAGATCAGTTGAAATTCACTGGTTTTACATCTCGATCCTGTTAAAGAATACATGAGCATATCAACAATGGTGTGAAAATGGTAAATTCAATACAGTATCAAACCAAAATACACCAAGTATATTACTTGGGAGCCCAGCAAAAGCTATGCAATAAACATATTGTATTTGTGATAGATTCTTTGTTCATATTCCATATCTCATATCAAATGCATGATCTGATTTCCTAGATGATTATTCTGTCATAATTGAGTGACAAAAACTGATTTTACAAAATATATATTGTAGATAGATAAAGCACCATGAGCGCCAAATGAATGTAGATACAGGATACAGTTTCTAAAACAATACAAATACCTAATATAATTCATCTATCGAATACATGAATAATACCACGAATATATAAAGGACTAATATCAATAATGATATGAGAGATTAGATATTTGCTAGGTTTCTCGAAAACTGTTTTTAAAAGCTTTTGGATCACGCTTACTGAAGAAAAGATTTAATATGACAAGGAAAAAAACAACGTCTTTCGATACTTCATTTGAGGCTCTTTGGAAGGTCAAAACGACAGTGCAATTCATATTTCAATTGATCGCGGTACTTTAAATTGAACCTAAAAATTAAAACAATTTCTCGGTGGTCAGATATTGTGTTGTTAGGTTTCCCCATGTGGTTTACCCTGATAGACAGTAATTTAACTTGGTTTAATTTTTTCATGTTAAACTTTTAGAATATCTTATAACGATCATGACTGTGGTTTGTTGTTTTAATTTGAATCCTTAGATATTTTTGATGATTTTCTTTAAGAAATAAATTAGTTTGAGGTTTGCAGAGATTATCAAATAAAACCTCACCAGATGTTCTCTTTTGTGAAAGTCAGTGCAAGAACACCGATCGTGAAACTTATATAAATGTCTTGACAAATTGCTCTGTTCACCATCACTCGCGAATCTTAAACCTAACGGAGACTTTGTTATTCTGCAGTCATGAAGAGCAGTATTATGGTGATGTTGTTCCTGGTGGTTCTGGTAGCTATGCAGTGTTCTGCTGAACTACCCCCTCTTCCTCCAAATGATGACGATGACACTGTAAAATACCCCGACACACCCATTAGTGGTGCAAGTACGACGATGCAAGAGCAAGGGTCGAGGAGAACAAACAAAATAAGTGGGGTTTAGGTAGTACCCTTCTTCCTCAATAAGGTTGCACTGAAATGGAGAAGAAGGATGTCATGGAGGCACATCCATAGCAACCTGAGGATGTAGATGGTGTTGTATAAAAAGGTAAGAAATTAAAACTAATCTGAAATTTTGAGAGGTTTTATCATCTTTGAAAATAGAAAAGGTCCAATAAAAAACACCTTTTCATAGATTTGAATAAATTTAATGTGTCTGTGATTAAAATTGATTACAATTCACTGCGTCGCTCACGTACCTTGTGGCATACAGATGGTACAGACGCAGTCTCGTAGCATATACATACACAACTCCTTGACGCAGGGCTGCGGTGATCTTTTTTAGTGCAAGGTTTTTCATTTGTTCGAAAGTTAGCGTCTATGAAATAGCAGCGTAAGAAATCATTTAAGGAAAATTAAATCCAATAGACATTAGATGATAATAATTAACGAAAATTGTCAGCTAGTTAAAAAATCTTGAAATTACTCTTATTTGATTATAAGTAAGCCAGGAAAACAATCTCTCCAAAGTGTTTTTGTTTCTTTTTAGTTATTCTCCAATGTGCATCGCCATCTTGATTAAAACAGTACATAATTATCTTTTGACCTGCATAGAATGGATATGATGTTGTATTGCTATTATGCAACCACAGCCATCGAAAAAAACGGTAGCCATCTTATTACTCCTGCATCTCAAACAGGTGATTTCTACGAGTAGTTCTGTGTACGAACAATATAATTGGCAAAAGTTTTTGTCTGACCTAGCAACTACTAACAAAAAAAAAATGCCCAACTTTTCCAAACAGCTGAATATCTTGTCACAATCCATATCTATTATCCATTCATCTGGGCCCCGTCTTACAAAGAGTTGAGATCAATCTCAACATGGCAATGGCCTATCAAGATCATCGTTACATGCGCGTATTGTACAGCTCGCGCACTATCAACCAATGAGAACCGTTGTTTCAAAACTGCGATCGATCGCAATCCTTTGTAAGACGGGGCCCTGGATGTGTTACCGAAACGGTCTATTATTGGAGAAGAAAAACATTATGAATAAATTTCACAGGTGAATGTCGTACAATGTAGCTAAAGTACAGGCCGGTGGGTGTCTCACAAGCTCTGACATCATTGTTTCAATCGAGATTGCGACTCTCAGGGGGATAATGGCTACAAAGGAAACTGCAAACTTTGGAGAGATTATTTCCTTGCTAAGCAATCGGATAATACTAATTTCAAAATATTTCTAACTGGTTGACAATTTTTGATAAGATTATCTGCTTCATTTTCATTATCTGTCCCTTATTTTCCTCACATTCATTTATCTTCTATTTTTGTTTAGCCCATCGATATCAAGAACACGTATATTCCGGAATGGTTTCTGGAACAGCGTCATCATCCAACATTCGACTCAGCCGATGTATTTCTATATTGGATTTAGCGATCTGTGAACACAACAACAACAGCAGCTACAACAATCGTAATAATGACGACGCCAACTGTAGGAGTAGGATTTAATTAAGCTAGACTGCACTACTTGTAGCTACCTGCGTCCTCCATGCAGTACCTGTTGATCCCCATGGTCCATTTTTTCTAATGTTAATTGAGAATTAGTGCAGATATGCTTAAATTGTTATTCTTAAGCATTACAAAAGCAATACAAAACTTACAATAATTTCGATGTTATGTACTTTCTGGATCATCATGATATCATACTCGTGCTTTGGTAATAAATTGAGTGACGTTGATGCTGAAACTAAAATAGTTGCTCTGATTGAAATTTGTACTCATCCATAAACAGCTTACGTCTTGTGGTCGGAAATGTAGAAGCGATTAAAAGGTGGGAGAGAGAGAGATAGAGAGAGAGGGGGGAAATAAGGGGGAAAAACAGACGGACAGATAAACAGACATGGCATACAGAGAGAGAGATAGAGAAAGGAGAGAGAAATGACAGAGAGGGAGGGAGGGAGAGAAAGAGAGAGAGAGGGGGAGATAGAGAGCAGGAGGGAGAGGGGGGAGAGAGAGAGGGGGGGAAGGGGTGAGGGTGAGAGAAAGAATAAAGAGTGGAGAGGAGAGACAGAGGGAGAGAGAGAAATCCTGAGAGTTGGAGGGAAGGAAAAATGGCGAGAGCGGGGGGAGTGTGAAAGGGGGAGAATGATAGAGGGTCGGATGGAGGAGAAGAACAAGAAGATGAAGAGGGAAGAAGAAGAATAAAGAGAGAGAGAGAGAGAAAGACAAAGAGAGTTCAGCAGAGAGGGGAGATGTATAAAGGATAGGTCTCACAGCTCTCAGATTCGTATAAGGAGGCACTCCGGATGGGGGACAGGGGGGCACAGTGCCCCCACTTTTCAAGCACCTGAAAAGTCCCCCTTTTTACAAAGGAAAAGTGCCCCTTTAATTTTGTAAAAAAGGACCCCTTTTTACATAGGAATAGTGCCCGTTTTACTTTGACAAGTGCCCCTATTAGTTTGTAAAAGTGCCTCTTTCCCTTTTCAACTGTGATAAGTGCCCCTTTTATTTGGACACGTGCCCCTTTTCCTTCGACAAGTTCCTTTTTTCCTTTCAGTGCAATATGTGTCCATTTTCCATTCTCATAAGTGCCATTTTCAATCTCTAGTAAGTTCCCCTTTTCAGGTAAAAGTGCCTCTTTTCACTTTTGATTAGTACCCCCTTCACCTCTGGTAATTGCCCTATTAAAAATCTGAGAGGTGTCTCTTCTACTTTGACAAGTGCCCCTTTTCCTTTTAATAACTACCCCTTTTTAACTCGGATAAGCGCATCTTATATTTTCAAATGTGCCCCTTTTTCTTTTCTAATAAGTGCCCCTTTTCCTAATGATAAGTGCCCCATTAAAAAAGAGCCCCTACCCCCACTCATAAGTGCCCTTCTCTGGTAAATGACCCTTTTCAGATACGAGAAGTTACTCCTTTTCACTTCAGATAAGTGCCCCTTAACCTCCGATAAATGCCCCTTTAGAATCTGATCGGTGTCCATTTTCTTTCAACCAATGCCCCTTTTCCATTCTAATAAGTGCCCCTTTTCCTAATGATAAGCGCCTCATAAAAAGGGCCCTTCCCATAAGTGCCCCTTCTCTGATAAATGACCCATTTCAGGTACGAGAAAATACTCCTTTTCACTTCAGATAACTGCCCCGATAACCTCCGATAAATGCCCCTTTAAAATCTGATTGGTGCCCATTTTATTTCAACTAATGCACATTTTCCTTTATCATAAGTGCCCCTTTTCATATCAGGTCATTGTCCCCTTTTCAGGTGCGATAAGTGCCTCTTTTCACCTCTGATAATTTCACTTTTAACAATGATACGTGCCCCTTTTCCTTTCTAATAAGGGACGTGTCCCCCCCCCCCCTTTTTTTCACTTTAGAAGTCACCCGGCCGCCCCTGCGTATAATAATATACATCATTAAACACCACATTACTTTCCAATTTGACAATGGGCGATGAAACGTTTCCTCACCTCTCTCAGACTGAACTCGAATAGTCTTGCGTGGGGAAGATTATCTAAACAATAATTGTTCACAGAAAATAAAAGGGATTAGACAACCTGCTTAGACGCACCATTTTTTGTTGAAAATATCCCTGATGATTATAACTGGAGATCCCCTTCCGGAAATGCCTTCCATTTCAATCACACCAGAAGGTGGAAAAAAGGCTCCTGTTCGTCTAAAACCCAACAAAGCATCTGGGCCCATCAATAAACCATTTTCGTAATGTAACCAAACTTAATGCACAAGTCTTTGTGAAGTGCCTCAATACAAATGAATTCATTCACCTGATGAGAATAATAGTAATTCAATAGTCAGAATGCAAGCTGCGTGTATGAAATGTTGCTAGGTAGGTCAAGCTATAATGTTTGTAGAACCTGGCAACAACTAATGTATGCAGTTTGGATTATGTCTATCGAAATACTAATATTCTTACAAGGTGAATGACATAATTTGTATTGAGGCACTTCACAAAGCCTTGTGCATTAAATTTGGTTAGACGCAATGTTCCCGGAACCACCGGTAGGTGGCGCAGCACACGACTAGGGCTTTAACGGAACACTCTTAATTACTTTCGTAGAGAAAAACCAGGTAATGACCTAAAATGCCCCAGATATGTATGTTGTAGCCAACATTTTGACATTGTATCGCATGGAACGCCTTAGAATGGTTTGAAGAGGGTTAACACGCTGAAAAAACATACGAAACGGTACATATCTGAGCCAAAAACTGAATTTTATTATTTTATTAAGTAGACCTGTGACGTCACACAGAACGTCATCTTCGGCATCAAAGGTCTCGGAAGCAATGTCTTCGGAAGCATTCGGATGCTCGGAAATGTCGGCCAAACAAAGTTGAAAGTTCAAGATGATCATGAGGCAAATTGCATCAGTGATGGGTAAGTGAAAATGTGTTGTTTTTTTTTCTTCAAATTGATACAAAATTTGAGCGATTTTGAGCGAGTAACTTTATCACTGTTTAGATTTTACACTACTCGAATCATTATTCGCTACGCAAAAGTGTAAATGTAGAAATCGCGTGAACTTGACCAGATAATTTAGCATGTTTGGGCTATGCCATGCACATGGTCATGGGAGTGTACCCACGTACAGTGGCGTAGACAGGTTCGTACACCTGGGGGATGACTGGGCTGCCAACGCTAGTGAGGGTGCGAAGCGCCCGAGCGGGGGGAGGGTGTGGGAGGGGGGGGGGTGTCCCCCCTTCCACGGTAACGGTAGGGAGCTTTTGCAATTTTGAACTTGAAATCGTGCAATCTGATGCATACTTAATGAGGTAAAATAACACACAAGTGTGCACGCACACACACACACATACTCACATACAAATACACACACGCCCACATACTACGCCTTGAATGGACAGACACATAGTATAGGATTTTCTGGCCAAATTCGCTAGTTCCGAAAAACTCTGGATTCCTCAAAGAATGAGCCGAGGAGCTGGCTCACATTTTATCAGCATTTAAACAAAATAAAAGATGAACTTCCGTCAGACTGGCTTTTTTCCCACATCACTCCAATCTTCAAAAATCACCCGGCAACTACAGACCAATCGCACTAACCTCAATATGCAGTACGAATTGAGAACATATCCTTACCAGCAACATCATGTCACATTTATAACGATTTAATATTCTTGTGGATTCTCAACAAGGCTTTCGTTATGAAAAAGGGGGGGGGAGGTGTGATACTAAACTAGTATCTAATATTAGCGACATCGCAAAATATATTACGTGGAGGCTGTATTACTGGACTTCTCAAAAGCGTTTGATAGCGTTCCGCATACTCGACTGCTTAAGAAGATCCGCCATTACGAGATAAGAGGAGAAGATTAAAAACTGTTTAACACAAAGAAAACAACAAGTAACATATTAGATTGAAAACTGTCCTCAGCTGCAGAAGTTACGTCAAGTGTGTCTGACTGTATATATCCAACAGTACCTAGATATGTTTATACGCTAACGACGGATTAATTTACCGGGAAATAAATTCGGAAATGGAGCCCAAAACTGTCCAAAAGATCTTGACGCCCTCTCCAAATGAGGACCCGACTAGCAAATGGCTTTTAACACGGACAGATGTTTTACCATGCACTTCACATCAAAGAAATACCCAAACATTACCCCAAACAAATTATGTGACAACACTCTGCAAGTGACTTCTAGCCATCCCTATAGTGGTCAACTATGCACCAGTTTCAACCCTCTGACGCGATGCGGGATCCCGTTTGCGTCTTATTTTTTTCGTACCACGGCGAGCCCAGATTCAGGTACGAACTCATTTTCATACATAACAAGCTACGAAAGCTTTTAAAAGGGTCACAAACAATTGGACTTTGATTTTTTATTGCTTTGCCTCACTCTTTATAAAGGCAAACAAAATAAATAAACTGAGATTTGAACCCTCACGTCAAGTCCAAAGGTCTATTGGTAACACACTGTCCTTACCGATTGAGCTGACGATGAGTTGATGATAGATGACACCCTAAAATGAATAATAAACAGTGTCAATATCAAATGTAGATCATCAAACGATTTGCATATTTCTGTAAAGATTCTTAATTGAAGAAAAACCGGTGAGTGTTTTTTTTTCTTCGACAGTCCAATCAAAAGGTAGTTGAAGGATACCGTAATGTGATAGTTTATCAATACGTACTTTTTTTGTATTACGTGACGACGAATTTTAGGATAAATACCTTTTCTCAGCCAGTTTTATTCTAGAGTCTCATAAATACTCGTTATATAATTGATTAGATATCAAAAATATAATTTGGAAGAAGTAATTAGAGAGTGTATTATAATGCACATAGGCCCCCAAAGATATGTGGTATCCTAAGAAAAGACTATGGATCGACTATGGACAACGGCATTCTTATCTCTTTTATTTAATATGATTTCGAGAAACGGCCCCGGCTTGATACCGGATCCTTCTCTATCACGTCCCTTGTTATACTATCCTTATTCGTCTGCATATTTACGATTACCTTGAATCATTCGTAAGTCTATTTATACCATTTATTGTAGTTATTTTGTTTGTTATTTGTTTATATTTCATTTTGTTATTTTATTCACTTGCTGATTATTTTTCTTCCGTCTGATTGCTTCCGAAGGGTGTAGGGCATAATTATTATGGATACAGAGTGATCGAAACATAATGGCCCTTGTCCAGATTGGCGCGTTTTAGGAGTTTGATTTGCATACTAGTTTGGCCACCTATTTGGTACCGCTAACAGTCGCTTTACCCCAATTAAGGTTGAATAAGATGCCATGAAGTCTAAAGTTCAGAAATGATTTATCATACGGAAGACAACTGGTACGGCATTGTAAATAAGCCTAATGGAGTATTGTTACAATATGAAAGCTATGAGATACTATATCAATGCTGTGTGATTTTTTTTACAGCTTCATCGATTGGTAGATAATTTGATGTAGGCCTATAATATGTGAAACTCCAGGAAGTACGTTTTAGGCTGTAGGCCTACTTTACGGATATCCGGAATCTCTCTACCCCTCCAAGACTGGGAGAAGGGGGAGGGGGGGGGTGGTGTTCCCCGGTTTTTGTTGTGTCCCTGGTGATGTTTGGAGGGAACAGTAAATACCTGACTGCTGCTTTAATATTGATATTATTATTCATAATATTTCATACGGCTACTTAATATCTGAATTTTAACAGGGCTACGTATAATTGTATGAAGAGTATTATGGAGGAAGGTTGTCGTGTTCCAACTATCGCAGTACATGGTGGTGCGTGGGCCATACCTGATGACCTGAAGGAGGGGAGTTGTAAAGGAGTGGAGAGTGCTGTCAGGGTAGGCTATAAGGTCCTTGAGGACGGAGGGACATCAGTGGATGCAGTAGAAGCAGCTGTCAGGGCTCTAGAAGACGATCCTGTATTTGACGCGGGTGAGTGTCTATCACAATATCAGTGGCGTAACCACGAATAAATTGCCAATAAGGGGGTAGGCCTGGAGTAGTCTTTATGTTATACATATTCATCAGAAGCACGAGCTGAAATTGTTTGTGTACAACCCAGATAAAAAGATATTTATAATAAATTATACCAATTTATATCACAAAATTTTCAATCCAAATGACCCTCTCTCTCTCTCTCTCTCTCTCTCTCTCTGTCTCTTGTGAGTCACGTCAGCGGGCTCTATAATGTTTAGGAGCGAATGTCAAATTATTTTAGAGTGCTTCTAAAAAGAAAAGAGAGAATTTTTACTCTATTCGAAATATATTTTCACTACTACTACTATTCACAACTATCTTATTTTTAATTGGATGTTGCTCAAACTTTTGCTGCCCCTTTTAATCATTTTATTGCTTCTACACAAATATAAACTTAATATCAGGGTGGACTTCCTCTTTAACTAAATTGACAACATTAATCACCTAACTCTTATCATGATTTACCAACGTGCATTAATCATATTGTATTGTTTGAAAGGTCGGAATGTGCCACATTGGCTGCTAAAGGGGCGTCAGGGAAGAATCGATATGCCCTCCCTCATTATATTTACATCCTCCTATACTATGATGTGTCTATTTTTCATCTCATAGGAACTGGCTCTGTTCTGAACTATGATGGTGATGTTGAAATGGATGCTATTATTATGGAAGGGAAAGAGTTAAGATGTGGAGCCGTTGCTTGCGTCAATAACATCAAGAACCCCATCACATTGGCTAGGAAGGTCATGGAACAGGTAATTTGGCGGAACTTAACCAATCGATGGTGATGATGATGATAATAAAATTTGAAAAAATAATAATATAATTATGATAACAATAATAACAATAATGATGATGATGATGATGATGATGTCCTTATGTAGCGCATTTTCCATATACTTCTCCATAATTATGATAGAATAAACCCATCTAGTTGAGTAATTATGTTTGCTCTCTCAATCTAGACGGACCATGCACTTCTTGTTGGACATGGAGCTAATAGGTTTGCTAGTGAGATGGGGATCGAGAAAGTACCTACATCAGACCTGGTTACAGAGGATGCGAGGAGAACATGGGAGGAGTGTCGCAAGTTCAAAAAGACCGTAGATGTTTTCTTCTCCAGTAGGTAAAAAGAACTCGGATCATTTCTACATCATAGTTTTTCAAGAAATTTAAAGCTTATCTGCCGTAGTTTACAGGACGGAGTGCCCTGCAAGGCCACTGGACAGGTTGTTATCTCATCAACTCAGCTCTCAGTTAACATAAGAAAAAGAGGATCATGGGGGACCAATGGTCACCGATTAGGCATTGTTTGTTATGTAGAGGGTGCAAGTAGCTACAAGTAGTGCAGTTGGCCTTTAAGCCCAAGTAGTGGGATCTGTTGTAAATTTTAAAAATTACCCAGCACAATCTAAATGGAGCACTACCTTAATGAGCGTGGGGTTGGCAACCATACGGGTCCTTGCATGTGTCTTTGTAGTGGCCATTAGTCCAAACTTATGAAAGGAAATCGACTTTTTAAATTTAATATGCCTTGTGATTGGACCGTATCTCTTAATACTTGGTTTTATTGTGATGTAATGACATCGCATTGTTCCTAAAGTAAAACGTACGACACCTACATGCCGATTTAAGTTGGTCTAGTGTTTATGGCTCTCTTCAATCTATTGTCTTTCTATACAACGACCCAAGGTTCGGTCCTGAGTCAATTTTTGTGGATATTGATTTTTAGGGTCGGTCTACAGACGTGAGTAATCGTAGTCATCTATTTGATACAAGATGTAAGAATCCAATGAAATAATGCCTCCCCCTCTAAGCTTTCTTTAGTTCCTTAATATGAAACGTTTGTGAATATTCCGTCTGCTATAATTATGTGTACAGACCGGAAGCTGGGCACGAGACAGTGGGTTCTGTGGCCATTGATAAGTGGGGCAATGTCGCGTGTGCCACATCGACTGGGGGCATCTCGGCAAAGAAGGTCGGGAGGGTCGGCGATACCCCACTCATAGGTAAGAGATACAATGTGTCTTGATAAATTCACAGGAAGTATCATATGTCATTTCCATTTGATCTATACCATTACTTTTGATCTACCCCATTTGAGAAATTGCTTATAAATATTGTGAACTATGTATATCACATTGTTTTTGTATTTCTTGTTCGATTGACGGACAGCAAACTACATATCTTTTCACTATTTCCATTCATTATGTTTAATGTTTGTTTGTTTTTGTTTTTTCTTCCTGTTTTTAATGTTATTTCTGAAAAATCAACAGAGTAAAAGCAACAATATAATATATAATATCATCTTTAAACTACAAAACAAGCACTCACTCATGCACCCATAAACACACACACACACATACACACACACACACACACACACGCACACACACGCACACACCCTCACACACACACACACACACACACACACACACGCACATACTTTCCCAGAGGGCAAGTTTACATTACAAAAAGTCAATGAAGATGTTAATGACAACAGAGCTTTGCAAGACTACCACTAAATTTCAGTTAAACTTGTAACTTATTTTGCTCTTGGGCAATTTTATATTCTATTTTTTGTTTGAACTTTACCATTGAAACAAATGCTTCGAAAATAAGTTCTTTTCCTTGAAACCTACAGGGGTAAATGTAATATTTTAAATATAAACAGAGAAAATTTATACAAGAGGCGTATTTGTCCCTTGACTGTATCCCAAACAAATAATTATATTTTGACAGAGTCAGATTATAACTGTGATCAGTGCCAGTGTTAATCTTATGCACCAATTTTTCCCACAGTGGTACAACTTTTCTACAGTCACAAAACAAGTGATCTAAAGTTTCTAGAAAATCTGAACAAAAATAACAATTAGCAGACTCCTTTCTCCCAATCTTGAAAACAAATGCATTAAAACTAATAGCATTTTGGACAATTTTAAAATAAAAACTCCTTAACTGGGTCTCAATTGTGCAACAAAAGTTACTCGTATGAATAATCGACCAATCCTTCTCTTTGGGTTGATGGCCAAAGAGTTCCTCCCATTTACTCTCCCATTTGGCATTACATCTGTATTTCTTTAGCAGAATATTGTATGTATACTTAAACATTTTCTTTTGACTTGATAGATCTTTAAAAATTCAATTTAATATATTCTCATCCACATCAAGAGAATTTTCAAACCACTCCAAAAATATGCCATTCATGAGGGAGTCATATTTTCTTCGGTCTAGGAACGTCAAACTCAGTTACGAGGTCTTCAAATGTTTTGGGGTTTAACCCCAAAACATTCCATTTTTCAATTACATAATGGTTTTGGTACCAAAACCATTATGTAATTGAAAAATGGAATGAATACCCCTTTTCCATTCAATATGTTAGATGACCTGCGTACACACTCGATGATGGTCCAAATAATCTCAAGTTACCCTGAATTAATCACCAAGAAATATTTGTATCATTAAAATTGTCTACACTTTCATGTCAACCACCTTGACATTTAAAACATTTTTTGTCTTCCTCTGTTGTCTGCAGGAAGTGGCGCCTACTGTGAGAATGCATACGGAGCAGTATCAACTACAGGCCATGGAGAAAACATCATGAAAGTGACACTTTCTAAGACCATCATCAGTTATATGGAACATTTAGGTATGGTATCGAACTTTGATATTCCTCATCAATTTTGTATGTAGGTTGGTTGATTTTGTGTTTGGTCTCAGCTCTAAGCTTCTAATTATGGGAAACCTGATTTTCTCACGTTTCTTTGCATTTCATTGATAAATACACAAGATAATGTACAACATTCGATAAGCTGACAGCTACTGTTCAATGTGGACTTCTGCTGTTATGTACAAAGGTGGTTAGACCAAGATATTTCCTTTTTGACATCTCAGTGTTTGAGTCTTACCAGTTGCTTAATTCGAAAAAAATAATTGCATGGTCGAGAATAGTTAATCTATGTTTATGTTATTCTCTCTCTCCTACTCTCTCATTCTCTCCTATACCTTTCTCTTTCTTTATGCTTTCTTTACACCGTCTTCTCTTCTCCATCGATTCTCCATCTGATCCGAATGTATAACAGAATCTTGTCCGTAACTTTATTTCTTGTCCAGGTTTATCTGCCCAAGAGGCTGCTGATAAAGCCATTGGATTCATGGCTAGGAGAGTAGGAGGTGTGGGAGGTGCTATAGTTCTCAGTTCATCTGGTCAGCTCGCTAAGAGCTTCAACTCAGAACGTATGGCATGGGCCTTTGCTTCCAACAATTCTGTTAGATATGGAATTGATCCCCAAGATGATATTGATGCAGGGTCAGCTAGCACAGGGGGTGTTTGATAATAATCCTGAGTAAACAAAAAAGGAA
>BEXV01000018.1:314245-362880 GCA_003118195.1 Hemicentrotus pulcherrimus | reverse complement strand
GAAAATATTAAAGGGAATAACTATGTGTAATACAAAGTTGATCAGTTAATCATAATGAAAAAGATTAAGATTAAGTTTGTAACAGTAGTTATGTCAAATCATATGTCTTTCAGTGAATGGGTATAACATAACACTATCCTTTGCTTGTATTTCGTAAGTTTTATTTACCAATTACTCCTGAAGGGCTTTTCGGGAACACTGGTTGATCTCGAAATACATCAAACGCCACTTCATGGGTCCAGAGAAGGACGCAACCTTTCCCAAACTACCCAACAGGTCGGATAACATCTCCACCAATGTCCCAGCCTACCTCAAGATAGGCGAGAAGACAGGGTATCTATGGAAACGAGGGCGGGATGATGACATGTTCCAGAAGAGATGGTTTGAATTCAGTATCGGCGGTCAGTCGGGCTCGCGAGCAGCCTTGGTTTACTACACAGACGCCAATGTAATTAATGTTCTTAGTTTTAATCTTGATTGGTTTGATTTGATTTGATTTGGTTTGATTTGATAAGACTTTTTCATTTTTATTTGATTTTATTATTTAAACACAATAAATGCACGAATTTGCTATTTACAAAAATTGATAATGAATATATTAGTAAACATACAAGAAACAAATACATAAATAGGATATTTTACTGCCTATATCAATATCATGTAATTCAAATGTTGCTATTTATTATAAGTTTGATCAAGAGGACTATTAATAATGAAAAATTCGAAAAGTCAAAAATTGTTTATTGATATGCGTTTGTACTATGGATTACAATATTCCATTCTTTTTATTAAACAAAAACAGAAGCAGAATCTTCGAGGAGATGTAAGCCTTAATAATGTCCATGTATGTCTGGCCTCAGAAGATAAGATACGTCATCCTAATGGTCTTCAGCTCATCTTAGAAGAAGGGAGACAAGTTCGGATGATCTATCTATATGCTGATCACGAGAAGGTAGGACGTAATACTTACGAAAAAGTACGATCTGATAGAATTTAAGACAATGATATCATGTGCGAACGATGTTATATCTCCATTTAGTTGAAAAAGGGTTGTCATTTTGCAGGGGATGTGGAGTTTGACACCCGGTGCTCCATACATCATTGCACCAGATTCTGTTTACTTAATTCTGTACTAAAACAAACTTTTTTAATACAGGTCAATTAGCACAGTACCGGCGAAAAGGGAAAGTACTTGAGCATTTTTCTCCACCAACTCTTAAAATAACGTCAGAATGAAAGTTTAATTGCAGGATTTTTTTGTTGTTACTTTCATTATCACCTTGAAATATTACCTGCAAAGTCACTGGTAAGGGCATACAAACACATTATTCATGTTTACACAATTGCGGTTATTGATCGCGTGTCATTCTTCTCGTGTTTACCTATTTCCTTGAGTGTGTCGAAAGCTCGTCAACACAACTTCTAAGAATCATATTTATTCGGTTTTTCCTATTTTCACTTTCACACAGGAAGAAATGAAAATTGTGTTGTCGTTAAAGAGCATTCAGAGTAGAATATTTTTAAGGCTGAGTTGATGTATGCTGTTTTGACAAGTTAACTTCTTGCATTAAAATACTACTATTTGATACATTGAACGAATATTCATTGTGCTTTAAAAAAATAGTATATACTATCTGCGCATGAGCAGATAAAGGTCATTCGTACATAACTGTAATTCGTCCTGTTTGTCTAAAATTGAACACAGGGACTAAACCTCTGTACATTTTCGGCAATTTCATTGGACTAAAATGTCTATTATAGATTGGGTCTTAATTTCAATCATACTTTTCCTCTGCCCCTGCTGTCAATCGATCATGCTCCTTCTTGTATTGACATTAGATTGCATGAGAATTGGTATGAAACTCAACTTAACTCTGCTTTTATTCACGCATTCGAACCTAAACGGATGTAGTTGGAGGTTATTATGCGGTATTAAAGGTCAGTTGGGGCCAAAGAATGGAAAAGCTGTAGCGTTAGTATTTCAATACCATGTAGGCCTATGACAGTCATTATAGGGATGTGTAGGTACTTTTGAGTAATTGTATATGTAAGAAATCAGTCAGATATTGTCGGACAGATACATGCAACGTGGAATTAAGCAAAATTATAATGATAGACCTGCTTTCACTATTCACAATTTTCTTCTAAATTGATTTATTGATTATCAGGTTATACGATAAATGTGCCATTTTTTTACATGTACAAGAAGGCTGACTCTTGCTTCTTGTTGACTGACATGATAAAGAAACACTAATAATTGTGAACGCTTTTAGATAAAAAAAAACAAAACTAACAACCGTTTCCTATGAGATGGTGATAATGATACGAAATTAGAACAGGACAATAATATTTCCGTTTGACAAAGAAGTCAAAACTTTGCTTCTGTTGATATGATTAGTGGATACATCGTTAATTTGAAGAACTGAACAAACAACCTTCCTTATAGATCGGAAAGGATGAAAATGTGTTAAATGATTTAATTACCAGAGCTCTGATATATTGGAATCATCGAATTTTAACATTATATATTATTTGGGGTAACTTCGCTAGCCATAAGGACCGTTATTCATAACGTGGAAATCATGAAGGACCGCTATTCATAATATGAGATGAGGATCGTTATTCATGATTCACATTGAGGGTCGGTATTCGTAAGGACCGCAATTCATAATATGAAATCGGGGTCGCTTTCCATAAACATCAAAAAGGGGTGCTGTTCATAATTTATATTGGGGTCACAACACGTAAGGACCGCTATTCATAATACGAGAAGAGGGTGGCTAGCGACCCTCTCCATAATACGGCCCATTATGAATAGGGAACCCTATGAGTAACGACCCCGATTTTTTATTATGAATAGCGACCCTCTTTTTCGATTATGAATAGTAGTCCTGAATTATGACCCTTATGAATAATGACCCTTTTCTCAAAATATGAATACCGGGCATTATGAATATTAGTCCTTATGAATAGCGAGCGGACCCTATATTTATTTTGCTATTGTCTTATGCAATGACATTTTGAACATTGATAAGAGCAGCTTACCTATTCTTTCTGGTTCTAATGATTTCAGCCCAGTTTATACGGTCACCAAGCGTTCTCGCATCGTTACAGATATTAATATTATAATTCAAAATAATCTTTTTCAAAATGTACATGTATTTTGTTTGACATGAGTTCGTGCTTATCAACTCTGGGTGTTAACTTCTACTTTAATAAAGCATCTTTGTTCAAGTGAAATGCAAACGAATAATAATTTGATTTAAGTGTGATCTCTCATCTCCCTTCAGACATTGAAATTCCAACTTTATTGGAGGAGCTCGCGCCTTTGAATGTTTTTTAAACCAGATATATGCATGGCGCCACGCACATGCTGTAAATCATCATCATCATTTTAGATTTGATTTGATTTGATTTATTGGTTTCTGCATCTTTTTGTTTTCATCATACATTTTCATGAACATAATATGGTTTGATACAATATTTCAAGTGTATATAATTTTATACAGATAATATACGAAATTAACAAATATATTGAATACATAATTAACATACATTATATGCAGGAGGGCTTCAGAATAAGCAAAGTAGCTTAATTATTTTAGTCAAGGAAAATATGACTTATAATAATGTTTGGGACCAACACCGAAATAAGCAGAACAAATATGCATGTACAATCAATAATTATAACCTGGTCAATACTAATATGATAATAATAATAGGCATTTCTATAGCGCCGTCTTTCTCGAAATTCTATTCCGAGGCGCATTTATTATTACCCCGGCTTTAGCCTATATCTGCCATTACAGCACTCTAGCATTTCAAGTAATTAATTCCTGATAATTGATAAGATACCGACCCTGTCCAGGTAGTAGAGTAGGCACGCCATACTAGGAAGTTCTCTATTGTCGTTATTAAAATTCTTACGGTGGCTTCCTCACGCCTTCCTGGTTTAGAATGAGACTTTCATCGTGTATGAATCATGGTAGACGGGAAGCTATTGTGTTGTCATTAATTTAGCCGAGCGTTTTTGAAGAGGTAAAATGTTGTCACCTTAAAGTCAGGTTTCAAGACAGGTAAGGAGTGCATAGGAGGTGGAGAGAGAAAGAGAGAGAGAGAGAGAGAGAGAAGGAGAGAGAAAGAGGAACAGGAAGAAAGGGGAGGGAGAGAGAAAGAAAGACGGAAAGAAAGAAATAATGAGAGAGAGAGAAAGAAAGGGAGAGAGAGAGAGAGTAAGAACATGAGACAGAAGAGAAAGACAGGGAGATAGAGAAACACACACACAGAAAGGGTGCAGAGACAGAGACAGCGACAGAGAGAGAGGGGGAGAGACAGAGATACCGGGTCGAGGGTAATTATAAGAGCAGGGCAATCTTGGGAATGGTATCCATAACTTTATAAAGTAAAAGAAAAATATCTATTTATAAGGGAAGGATCTATATTTAACTGATCAAAGTGTTTAGGAAAATGTGTATAATATATTTCTGTTTTTTTTATTTTTTATATGGATAACTACGAATAAGATTTCGCACAAAAACCTGTTTATAATAGTGTAAATATGTATCTACAATAGCAAAATGTCATATTTACATTACTTGGAGCCTGTTTTTTTTTTCGTGTTTTTCGGGGGGGGGGGTGGTCGAGAGAATATGAATAAACGCAAAAGGCTTATTTCTGCCGACTGGTTACTATCCATTAATGGAAGGGGCAATGGTATTTCCACCATGCCCGGCCCCTTTCATGTTGGCTACGCCAATGGACTTGAGTTCATAAACATCTTTACAATGTCTGATAAAGATCTACAAATGTTGTGTGCAATCTTTCCAATTGGCAAAAAAGACAATGGCATCAGTGCTATGCAATCCATGTGTAGACCGCAGACACAATACTCACCCCCCCCCCCTTTGTTTTCTCTCTCTATCACACCTTCCCTCTTTCTCCCTCTCTCTCTCTCTCTCTCTCTCTCTCTCTCTCTCACACACACCTTCCCTCTTTCTCCCCATCTCCTTCCATACAGGACATGATAGAGTGGTACCAAGCCATTTGCATTGTCAAGTTCTGGGTTGCCAGGTATGCCAGACTGGAGTCCAAACAACCTATCGGTGTAAACCAGGTAAATATAGCCTAAAATCAATAGATACCAAACCCACTTGACCTCGAAACAAGATCAAGACAAACAAGGAAGAAGCGAAAAAAATGTTCTTCGTCACGAGTTGAAAATTAAAATCAAAAGCTCGGTTGATTTTCGAAGAACATGTCGAGGACGACGGAAAAAGGACATTACCTTCTTTTTTTCTTCGTATTAAAAGCAACTTATAGGTTTTGTGATAATAAACTCTAAAAAACGGGACAAAACGGGGGTAGAAAATCATTCTGTTTGTGTTTTTCTTTAAATAAATAATTCTTCACCGATTATTGTAGTATGGTACGGAATAAACCTCGACCATAATTACATCGAATTTCAAGAATTCCACTGTTCCTCTTCGGGTGCTCTTGTAAGAAAGAGATGAAGCACTACCAACTATTTGCATTCCAAGTAATCACCATAGAGATATATACTATTAGTAGTATATATATCTATGGTAATCACATGTAAAATATATTGGAATGAATGCAATGACAGTTTTTGTAAATGGTGCATGCATTCGCGCACAGACCTGGCTACTTGACTTTAATTGTATTCATGTCTGTATGAGAACACTACAAACCAAACACCTGGATGTATTGTTTGTTCTTCTCTGGTTGTTTTCGTTGCCTTGTTGTATTCTCAAGCGAAACTTCAAACCAGTAGGGAACAAATAACTTTATCGTAGACATATCCCACGCATTGAGCATGATGAGAACAAAATGATACACATATGCTGAAGTAATAAATAGCATTGAATGTATTCACTATTCATTTATTGTCATGCTTTGAAGCAACGAGTAACTATGAACACAATGGAAATTCTAAATGTAGTTCTTGAATATTGCGGTCAGATCATATAAAATACAGCTGCTTTTGTATCTGAAACGAAACTAAAAATCATAATATAGAAGGATATTGTATTTTTTCCACTGGAATTGGAGAACTTTTACCATGTGAAGAAGGGAACTGAAGACCGCCACATGAAAACAAAAACGCTATGACTACTGAAAGACGGGAAGTTGGGGAAATTAGGGCTTTAATTATAGACATTAGCAGCCATTAATTGGTTGAGGGACACTTGATGCACTGTTATTCAAACTGGCTTGCATTAATTTAATTATCTTGCCTCAATCAAAACTTCGTCCACTTCCAGATTCTAAGCCTTAGGCCTAATAATTGTCTTGTACACAGAGATTATTTGGTACAGTTTGGAGTTTTCTTTTATTCATGTTGCAAAGTTTTCCCCACTAAGGTACCGACAAAAGCAAGTAAACGACTGAATAATTCCTGTATCACAAGCTCAGAGTGGTCTTTACAAATATATCTGTAATTCGAAAATACAGTATAATTGTTGACATCACCATGATCAAATAGGCAACTTTTGTGAAGTAATTGCATGTAATGTAAGATTTGGAAATGGACCACAAAGCATAATGCAATCGGAAATTTATTCGAAACTCGTATAAAGAAGCGGCGTATAAAGAAGAATCATCGTATGCGAAAGGAGCGTATATACTAGCAAACAACATCGTATAAAGAATTGCCATATAAATAAACCCAAACGTTGCTCGATCAAACAGGCGTTTGGCTACATGACGTTTCTTTATATCAAAAAGATTCCCAGGTTAGGCCTAAAATAAAACTTGTTGTTTTGCCCTTTGGGTGCCAAAACTTGGGTCGGTCGGTCGGAAAAGTTTGTTTTTTTTAAACCTTTTTTTGTCGCCCTCTTTGGGCCGATATTTTCAGATTTGAATGTTGTTGTTTTTTCTTCTTTTTCCCGCCCTGTTTAGGTAATATTTCTCAGTTTTTAATGCGTTAATGCATGTGCTTCAGCGTCATCATTCCATTGATATCTTTTTCACCTCATAATTATCTATGGTTTGCACGAGTGAGAATTTTGGAATAGTTTGATTTTATGCATTTATATCCCTTTTAAACAAACAAAATACATATATTTGTATTCATTAATATACAGTGCGTCCTAGAAAAAACGAAACCGAGAACTATCGATGTTTTATCATAACTTATTCACATTTATAATGAATAAATCATACATATTTGGAAAGCTTAGATCCTCCTCTTTCATTTGACGCAACTCATATGATGCATATTTCATGCTTGAGTGATTAAAATGAATATAAAGAGAGGAAACCAAAAAGTCATTTGGCGGGCGGTATCTGAATTTCAGAGAGAAAATCACACTTCTAAAAAGTTGAGTTTCTGCCCTTTCATATGACACCTTAATCATGAAAATGAGCAAGGAATGACAAAGTTCTGTTTGTTTAAAGTAGTGCTTGCATTTCCAAATTTTATCAAACGAATCCGTTTTCACTGGCTGCCTGCTATAGCAACAAACGGAATTAACAAAAGGCTTAACTCCGTTTCCTTGAAAATCAGCCGTAGACGAAAGACTTTATGCATGGCTGATTGTCAACGAAACGGAGTTAAGTCTTTTGTCAATTCTGCTTGTTGCTACGGCAGGGAGCCAGTGAAAACGAATTCGTTTGATAAAAATATGGAAATGCAAGCACTACTTTAAACAAACAGAACTTTGTCATTCCTTGCTTACGATTGAGGTGTCAAATGAATGGGCAAAAACTCAACTTTTTAGAATTTGTGATTTTCTCTTTGAAATTCAGATACCGCCCGCCAAATGACTTTTTGGTTTCCCTCTTCGAATTCATTTTATTTACAAATATGTGTCATTTATCAATTATAATTGTGATTAAGTTAAGATAAAAACATCGATAATTCTCGGTTTCGTTTTTTCTGTATAAAAAATCTTTAAAAAAACGGTTAAATGTTTTTTTTTTTTTAAATGCCGACCGTAGATTTTCAGATTTTTGGGTCGGTCGCAAAGGGCAATACAATAATTTTTTATTTTAGGCCTTATGCCATGGATGTACGAAGTTTCTTCATACGATGTTCAGACTAGGAGTAATGTAATGACTTAACGTTTATCAGCTTTACGATAAATGCTCTTCGTATGAACGCAGGCTTAGATGTTACAACACTCACATTTCATATATGCGCCTTGAATAATTGATGGTGGTGGTTATTTTACCTGACTGCTAAAAAAGCATAAATGCTTGTAAGTAAGCAACCAGACGGTCGACGGCTTTAGGTCCTCTCTGAGGGACCTGATAATGAGGATTAATGCCATACCAAAGGCCACTAGTGCATCGACTTGGTTTCGAACCCGGGTCAAGTTACGATTACGAGACCACTGCTCTACCGACTGAGCTACCAGGCCTCCTTACTTAACTTAAAGATGTAGACGTACAGGTTTATGCGGACTGTTATCAACTAAACTTAAGAAATCTTAGAAACGAATCCAGTACTTGCCAATTCTGTACCTGAGTCTTGCCCAATCTTTATTCCTGAATCACCTTGCATTTGAAGTTGGAAATGACTTTGTTTGCATGGTTGATATGATTATCTACCAGTCCACAATTTACCTGTCGATACCCGGTGCTATTTCTGTCTTTGCACAGGTTCTTCGAAATCTTAACCATGAGATTCTCTTGGAAGGGTCTTTGCAGAAGACTGATAGTTCAGCTAAGAAGGCCTTCAAAAGAAGATGGTGTATCCTCTACGGCAAACGCCTCATGTACTTCAACAACGAGCTGGTGAGTTACGTCATTGACATACCATGACATTTTGTTCCTGGTTTGTTGGACCAAGGTCTATGACAAGAATATACTCCCAACATTTATCAAAATTATCATTTATGTATCGTGTTTGCTTGCTTTATCTGTGGTGAAGACAGCTATCGACTTTGCCATAACATAATATGTCAAATCTACAGCAAATGCAATCATTTTTGTTTGTGTATATATATTTTTAAAGTTTGTAATGAAAGTATTAATTCTTGAAGTAAAAAATTGCAGTGATTGTTGAAAAAAGATTATTGTAGGCCACCATGTGCAACCTTTTTGACATGAAATTATGTCTCTGCAATAAATCATGCCCACTTGATCGTTGGTCCATTCCACAGGATGCTAACCCACTTAAGGTGGTCAATCTCGGGTCCCATACAGAAGGGTTCTCATTGAGCATGACAGGAGATCACCATCCTCAGTGGCCCAAAGGAGGATTTAACTTTCTCCTGAAGACTCCTGGAAGGGTTTTCACCTTCATCGCAGATTCTGAACACGAGAGGCAGGCATGGTTTCGAGCTCTCTTCAGGGCCTGTAATCCGAATACGTGTCAAGGTATGTATGATCGTGGCCTTCTAGGCAAATGAACTAGGTTAATTGCAAAGGTGTAGGTTGTCTAAAATGTATGACTAATTATATATATCAAACGCACTGTACAGCAATTAAGATGAAAGCTACTAACTGACAAACTCCAATGTAGTCTCGAGTTTTTTGGACAGGAATTATTGTAGATAACCACTAATCAGATGAACACCGGGGATATGATTTCTCTACAAAAATGAAGATAATTTGTTTAAGTCTATAAATTACAGCAAGTTTTATAAAAAAAAATCCTCGTATGTGTGCTGTACGCTATCTTAGTTAAATCATTTCTGGCGTGATCCCTTTGTACTACAGCTCGACCCCAACCGCCACCTCGGCCGTCAAGTTGTACCCCTTTACCATCCCCTCCTACCAAACCAAGGGGTTCCTTGCCTGATGTCCCAAAGCACGATGTCCCGAAACCCGAAGTGCCAAAGCCCGAAGTCCCGAAGCAGTTTACCAGTCAGCTTTCGATTCCAGCACGTGAACCTCCGACACCGAGCCCTCGGGCTCCTTCTCCTGCCAGATCAGTCTCTTCATGTGCTTCTGACAGAGATTCACAGGCATATCTCAAACCTATCTTCAGGCCTTCGGACGATCTTCCACCACCTGTCCTACCAAGGTGAGAGCAAATCAAACGACAATACAATCAGTTTCCTGAGAGTATCTTAAGGTGGTCTTCCGATAGACTCATGGCATTGTAATTCACATAAACGTTGTAGAATTGTACTTTCTTTCCATAAGTCCTAAAGCTATTTATTTCTTCAAAAGACGATATGCTATCATGAGGATATTCCTTTTTTTCTTTTTTGTTTCTAGACCACTCCAGACACTTCCTGGCTACGTCTCAAGTAGCGACCCTCAAAGTAGCGATGTACAAAGTGACGATGATGATTACCCTGATGCATCAAGCTCGAGTGAGAGCGAAGAACTGAACTACATTGAGTTGGATGTGGTACCTATCATTTGCACCAAGGTAGACAAGCTTGGGACCTGCGTGAAGGCATACGGCTTCTGCCTCAGGGTTCCTCAAGAAGCCATAGATGTTCCTCGAGAGAATAAATGTTTTGTTTCCATCACACCACAGCAGTGGGAATGCCCGGTGATTACTGACAATGAGCTACCTGGTATCAATGCCCACAGTGCGCAGGTCATCGAATGCAGGAGTTTCAACTACCATAGACCGCTTCTCAAACCCTTGCAGCTGGAGATACCTCACTGTGCTAACATCGGTGACCTCAACGAATGCAGAGTTAGTCTATGGCATAGACCACCCCTAAGCGATAGTAAGACAATTTTCTAGTTCTTCCTTTGACACTTATTTTCAAAGGAATACTACAGATCTTATAAATGAAAACGCGACGCTCATGATAATCAACTTGAGTGTGAACATAACAGAACTAGAGACATATCAAGACTAAGTAAGTTACACCAGACTATGTTTCCTATACCTATACTTGTTGACAAAACTATTTATTTGGGTCATTTTAAGTCCTTGGCCATCACTAATATTACTGTTTGCCTGTATCTTTATCTGGATTCTCTGGTGCTTGCTTATCTCTCCTTAGACACCCTCGCACAATGGCGAGAAGTACCAGAGACCAACACAGCCCTTACATGCCGGGTCAAGCAGCGATGTCTTAAGCTTGGAACTCTTCATCTGGGTAGCTACGCCTTCCTTTTAGATGGTCCTGGAATACTTGGAAAGGCCATGCATATGGCCATCTTCACTAGAGCCAGTGCCCTCACAGAAGTCGTCACAGCACACATCTACCTCTTTAACAATATCAGCAGTGATGCAGTCTGGACGGTATGTGCATGTTTCAGCATTGCCCTATTTGCCTTGGCTTGACTTGGCTTGACTCGGCGTCCTGTAAACATCCATTTAAAGAATATAAAAACAAAAAACACTCGAGTTGACATAATTTGGGATTCAAAATGTTTGCATGAACTACACTGGATTACCTGGGTTGCCTGACGCTAATACACTAAATGCCAAGGAGCAAGGGGGTTCAAGCACCAAAAAGGTTAAAAACAAAACAACATTTTGGGGAAGAAGTCTCACGGGAGTCGAGGCTTCAGAAGTGCACTAGCATGTCTGAAATATAAAAGTTGTAAGTAGGTTTGTGTACATACCTTTTACAAATTCTTTGCTCTACAACGATTGGATAGGAAAATTGAAATCATAGGAACAGAATATCACAGGATTTCAAACACGAAAACCTTTCACAGACGAGCTTATATCTACATGGTTACCAAAAATGAAGATGTTTACGAGTGTGGTTTAGAAAAAAGAAAAAAAGTGTATTAACGATTCCTTTTCTTATTTTCTTATAAACTGAACAGATCATTGAAGAGAAGGAGTTCAATGGCGGCGCCGTTCTGAGTGACGTCAGTACATCCTTTTCCATTCAAAGAGGTGGCAGTGAACTATCCTTGACCTTACATGACCTTGAGGGTCTTCAACTCGGCAATGACCAACCCGATGTGCTGGTAAGTCATACATTGAAAATACTGACCACTGTTCCATTATTTGAAAATATTATTGCAGGACTACATGACATAATGTTTCATTTTGGATAGCTGTACTGCATATCAGCGTCATTAAACTAATTCGTAATCCAAAACAGACTAAATCCCTTTTCAACCCGTGATGTTGATCATTACATCGCTATTTAGACCTGCCTTTTTGTAAGGTACTAATATTCAATGATTGAAAATACATGTTGAGTTGAGCAACATTCTAAAGGTGATGGGAAACAAGTCTAAGGTAGGGAATTCATTTGACATTGCTCCTCTTTTTTGTGGATGTATTCATGCTTTTAGTGTAAGACGTATGATTAGAATTATCCTTACCTTTAATGAAAATAAACATTACTTTCCCCCTCCAGAGCATCATGGATCTATTTTCTAACATTCAAAGTCAAACTGATAAGCCATTCAGCTACTTGCACGAAATGTCAAACTTACTGTATCTATTTTATCAATTCCTTATAGACGGTTCCCCAGAAAAAGCTTTGGCAGTCCCCGTTTACCATGTTGACAGTGAAGTTTAAGAACACAGCTAGTCAAGGAAAGGCTAACGTCACTCTCAGACAGGCTGATTCTACCGGGGCAGACAGTTGGCAGGAAGACGCAGTTTTTAGTTTCTCAGCCGATGTAAGTAATAACCCTCTGCCATTTTAATTGTAGGTGAGGCAAATGGCGTATCCAACATTGTGCGCACCGCCCGTTCGTTCGTTTTGGAAAAGGAAAAAGAATCGCGACTTATAGTGAGCCAGATAAATTTAGCCCTGCCCCCGTTCACCATTCCTGTTTATGTCGATATGCCAAAGAAAGAAGAACATAACGAGACTTGTTTCGTTGTTCGATTTGATTAAAAAAACAGATGTGATAAAAAATATTTAAATCAATTCACCTTTTAAAAGAAGAACACACCAATGTGCCCCCTTAAATATACTAGATGAGAAGGAAATTATGTTAACAAAAGCTTCCAGTTAGTTCAGCTTGCTTGTATGTATGATCGTTTTGCTATCATTGTATGTACTTGCATGTCAAGGAATTTAATAAGATGTGAGGGAATCATGAAAGAAAATGTTAATGTTAGAAGGTTTCTTTTTCCTTGAATGATATGTTTTTCTCTCGTTTATTTTAGCACGTTGGCATACTTCAGCCATATGGCTGTTCTTCAGCATGACCGTTCATGTATAAAAGCAAACACAATTTTACAAAGTATCATACATTATATTAACATGGTCTACATACAAAGTTAAACGAAACATACACATACATAATTATACGCTAGAAGGAGAGAAATCTAAACAAGCCCTGATTGAGGAACAGAAAAAAAGAAGAAAAAAAAAAAGAGAAGAAAAAACATATCAGTAGTTTTGTTTGCTAAAGTCAAATATGATATCACAAATATTATAAATTCCTTTTGAAAGCAGAGTAGGTTGGTTTACATTTAGTTTATATCGGCAATTCTTTCCGATTTTTTAAAAAATCTAGATTTTTCACCACGAATCATTTTGTTAGATCCGATTAACATTGATTCACATTTCTTTGTTTTTAATTCCAACCCATTACATGAAAGCCAATCAGAAATATTCCGTAAGTCTTGACTCAAATGATTAATAACGTAAAATAAATGCAAGTATCATCGGCATTTAAAGGGATAGTTGAGTTTTCTTTTCAGACCGCAATTGCCTTCAAAGTGCATGTTTATTGCTTTTATTCTTATCTATGACATTTCTAGTGCCCTTTGAGGACCTAAATTTGCTATGAAGGTAATTTTAGACCCCAAAATGTGTGAAATTTAACCAAAACGATCATACTAATTCAGCTCCACTTTAAAAAAGTACAGTGACGGTTAATTTATTAATAATAACAATACATGGGCTGTCTGGTTGGGCTCACTATAACCGACACGAAAAAGCCAAAAAAAGAGCAAACATCAGCATTAGTTAAAATACAACGTAAAAGGCGCTATTTCGTTTTTTCAACTGCTTTTTCAAATTATCAAATATATGTGGTGGTACACAAATATTAGGAATCGTAATATTTATGGATGTTTCAGCCGTCTCTGAACTGATTTTGATCAAACAAAGATGATTTTGTCATTTTAATTGTATGTTTTTTTTTCAAATTTGACACTCAGTTTGTCATTATCTCACACAAAATTATGTTGTGTAGCGCCTTCTGCAACAGAACTCAACTATCCCTTTAGTGAAACAGCATAATTCTGAAGACAGTGTGGTAAGTCATCAATAAAGATAGTGGTCTTTAGTGGTCTTTGGCCCTTGTGGTTCTCTTCATTTAATTATCGGTGGAGAAGACTGAACACCATTTACGACAGTGAATTTGATCGCTCAAGTCACTATGAAACCATTTACATGCATGCTCATCTTATACATTAAGACGCAGTTTATTTAACAATAGGGACTTTTAGATTTACACGACGAGGACGTTGACTGCGACGTGTGCCATCCTTTTAAGGCAAAGTGACGTCCTTTTAAGGGACTGGCAGTGACGTCACATTGCCTTAAAAGGATGTCACACGAGCAGTCCACGTTCTTGTCGTGCACATCTAAACGTCCCTAATGTCGAGTGGTCTACAGACGTTCAGTATCGAAAGCTATCTGTAAATCAATTGCTACCATGATTCACCTCCCCTTTGTCCATACTGTTACTTATCTTCCGTGACGCTAAAAGGTGCACTTAACGTAGCATGCTGGGTGTCTAAATCCTGATTGATTCACATTTAATAATATTATTGTCATTCAAAAATGTATACAATTGATTTAAAACAACTGATTAAAAACGAGTTTATCTAATAGTTTTGTTATAACTGGTTCGTTTGTTCGTGTCTCCTTAGATCAAGATTAATGTATCTTGATCTTCGGAGTAGTTGCTACAACCGGCCGTTATTAAAATAATGAAGCGATTAATATTACTCACATGTCACGGGGAAAATATATTATATATATTATGAATTAATTGATTTGGTCGATCCAAGTTGATGGCACAAACACGGCACTACCAGTTATAACCGGTAGTATGGATATTGGGCGACCTGTTCTTTTACCACTCTCATTATAACTCAAGCAGATTTAAAGCTTAATGGAACTTTGCCAGTTGAAAATGACAAATTAATTTAATAAAACACCGACGGCTTCAAAATATTTTCAACGACTGGTTTCAACAGTGTTGATAAATTATCATTTCCACATGCTTTTTTTATCGGGAATATTCATCAATAGTTCTCTGACATTCTGATCAATCACTGACTGAAGACGAATGTTGCAGGCGTATTCTGTTCAGTAAAATCAGGCTTTGCTTTACGAATTTTCTTAGTGACTTGATTTCTTAAACGTTTATATTCAGTCCAATCATCATTATTAAAAAAAAAGATGTTATTGCTTTTTTGGGAGAGATTTTCTTTCACGAATGAAATCCAATATTTCTGACGACATCCAGAAGGGATTCTTGTTTGCTTATTCTCCGTTTCTTGAGAGGCGCATGTGTTTCAATAATAACAATCAATTGTTATTATGCATTATTCACATCTTTACATTGTTGAATATCATCCCAATGAATCTGTTTTACATCTACAATGTAAGCATTTATATCAACAATTTCAAGATCACGCAATCATTTATACTTATGACAACTATTTTGTTTTGCATTACGATTTTTACCCCATGTACAATATACAAGATAGTGGTCACTCATACTAGGTACAGCCCCAGATTTATCAATTTTCTGGCAGTATGTTTGTTATTATCAAGTCCGATATAAAAACAGTATCTTTTGTGACACTTGGATGAGTATTAATAATTTGGGACATATTAAGATTATCTACAATTTCTGAAAGTTGGTTTGTTTGCCATGATCTTGTATCGGCCTGAATATTACAATTCATGTCACCAAGTATTACATAATCACAATTTATATCATCAGGTCTTTGTAATACATTTCGAAAATTCTCAAAAATTGAACACAATAATAAGGTGTTTTGCATCAACCAATACAAATACAACATTTCATATGCGAGAACTGCAATTCGACAGCGCGTCAATGGACCATTTTCCAAAAAATCTTCACGTACATATTACATAATTCATATCAGCTTTAATGTATGCTGCTACACCGGCTACACCTCGACCATGTCTATCTCTGTCCTTGCGTAAAATATTATATCCACTAATCTTCAGTTCAGAGTCATAGTCATTAATATGTGTTTCACTCAAAGCAAAAGTGGCTGCTTAAGTTTTTGCATGTAATATTCTCAGTTCATTAATATTTTTCATAACCGATGTACAGTTGAGATGGATTAATTTCAGTCCTTATAAATTAAATGTTAAATGTAATATTTCTGACTAATGATGCATGACGCATGAATTACAGGTCCTGAACATTTGAGGAAAATTATGTGTTCCCGAGTTTTCGAGTTATAATAATGCCACTCATATCAACTGACAATAAAGAAAGTCGAAATTGAATGATAACATTGAACATGAGAAAATGACTTGACGTATGCAGGTATTAATGCTCGTGTTTAAAATTATTTGTACTGCTCATTGTGCATCTTGTTTTGCATGTCATTATTTTCTGTCCATGTTTGTTGACAGGAGCATGGTGCATACTGCACGCCTGCTGACATTGCCCAGTGGCAGGCTCGATCCCAGCACCTCATAACCCCAGCTCCCGGCTCCCGGGAATCTATCATTGCAGGGGAAGACTCCTACGTGCATCTTGACTTTTACCCGCTGCCCGCCCGCCATACGTCGGAACGCCGCGAGGCGCAAAGGAAACAAAGCCTTCGACACCACCACACCATCCGCCTCCTCGGACAACGCAGTGGCCGCACCCCTTTTTCGAGGACCACACCCCGCGAATTTCAGAAGAAATATCAGGGCGGGTCGGAAGGGGAAGCGTCATCCTCGACCACACCGAGTGAAGCGAGCACGGATGGCAGTAGCCAGACCTCACAATCCGCTACCATTCCCAAGGGGTTGAAGAAAGACCTAAGTCAAGTTCTGGATGACATGGCCGAGTATGGGAACGACTGGAGCATGCTAGCACGCTATCTCGGTTTAGAACATCTCATGCATCGCTTCATCGTCAGCTCGCATCCAACGATGGCCATATTAGACTGCTGTGAAAAGATGGGCTACACACTGACCTATATTGAGCAAGCAGTGAAAGACATCGATCGACAAGATGCAGCCAGTCTTATAAGAAGCTACATTAACACCAAACAAGGTAATGAGGACTGACACATCAACAGTACTAACACACGCTTTTCTTGATAATGATGGATGTAACCAAGGTCAAGTGGATATAAAGACATTTATTTCCAAATGGTTCCCGGGATAAAAAAATGAAAGCCATAGCGAAAATGGTCTGCTTTCCTTGTGTATGTACTTTAGGACAAACTTGAAACAAGACATGTCTGATCGTCCAAACAGATGGCGTCTTTATACTTCATCTTGATGGTAACACTGAAGAAACATAGCACTTCTCAATTCTGACCGTCATTCTGAGAAGATTATGTGGAGAGACTTCAAGTTCAGATTCAACTTTCTGCCCAAAATGTGGGTTCATGTCATAATGACTCGACTACATTTTGTAGAACTTCGCTGCCGAACAATGATCAATTGGTTCTAAATTCGCAAAAATTACATAATATAGAACTATATCGATTCGTGCTTCAACTCAAAACAATCAAAACCATTGTGGAAATATGATTTGTAGGTAATGTGTAGAAACTATATATTTTGAATGCCGAGAGCACAGGATGTATATATTACTTCATAACTTCTGCTTTTGCTTCGTAACCCTTTTGAAAAAAGGAGAATCCGTTGAAAACGTCTCGGTTAATAAAGGTATTTTTGTTGTTGAAATATTTAAATAAGCGAATGGAAAAAGTTTTTTTTTTCAATATGTTTTAATTATGCCCTTTACTTTCCAATATGATGATCATTCACAGAAATATATTTGTTGTGTATTGCGATATTTCAGTGCTTAATATATCTTCTTTTTTTTTAAACTGTGTATCAACTCGAATAGAAAACAACCCAGTCGTTTCTATGAGACTTGAATATAACAACGGTACAAATTATTATCTATGGTACAGGTTGTATTGTTACTATGTCAAAAGTGAGGGTGTTAGCACAAACTTATTTAAACTTCACGTATCAGCAAATAACTGTTACTGTTTGCTCTTTGTTCTTCGAAGTACGCAAGCAATCAACTCTGGTCTTATTGGTTTTACTTCTGTGTAGAAGAACTTTTATTTCACATGGTTAAATATGAACCATCATCATCATTGGAATTCCTTTTCATAATAGTTAGTAATGTGTCAGTTGGTGTTTCCTTTCATGGTTATATTGGTGCTTTGTGAAACTTTGGTCCAATTCTCTGTCATTGAATTTTATATGTATATTGCGTCATATAGATTCATTTTTAAAAATTGAAATGTAATTTGATAATATGCATTATAACTCAGATAATTTGCTACTTGTGTATTCTATATGTTGTCAAGTTTGTTGGTAATGTTCAGACATGTATAATTATCCCAAATTTTCTTATTCGCTGACAAGGAACAGAAAAGGCTTTCCATTAGCCGACAGGTGTCATTAATACTTTTCAAAAGCACCTATTCCCCATATTTTGACATAGGTTGAAAACAATGATAAATTCTGCCGACAGAAATTCTGAAAAGTATTCGGGCCTTCTAATGACGGACCTGATTAGAAATGATAATCATAATCATGAAATCACTGAAGAAAATGAAGAAAATATATCTTGCAGTTATATACTTATTACAGTTTTACATTCAAAATCTGATTTTTGTTATTTGGTGTTAGATATACAAGACCTGTAATGACTGTAAATTTCCTTCGAAGATCTATATTTTCTTTAAAAGAAAGAACTAGTGGTATATGTGTTCTTGGAGTGCGTGTAAATTGATATATAATACATGGTAAAAGCTGGGATATTACAGTTCAATACATATTCATATATATATATAATTAATTGAAAAAGATACATATATGACGCCGTGCCTGTGGCTGTCGACATGTCAGCGTGACAAAAATAAGTTAAAAGGTTTCCCTCATCAGCTTATCGTACGCATTTGAAGTCATCAAATCATTTACATACCCAGCTATTAATAAGGAAGAACATAAAAGCAGGCAGGCTAAATACAGGGTCAGTCATTTTAAAGGTTTGCTGTGAAATTTGTGATACCGGATCGATCAGATAGGAATATCGCTAGCAATATTTCAATGAGAATGGTATGTTAAAAAATTGTTGTGAAAATATGATAAGCAGGCAAAAGATGACTGGTCAATCGGCGAAATATTTCTTATGTGCCCACAAGTTGCACTACAAATATTGCTGTTTTTTCGGAAAAGTATGACTAAATTGATAATCATATTCATATCGACCAGTGTCCCATGGCAGAAAGTACTGTGTTTTCGTTAGTACCATCGAAGGGTGTGCGAGGGTATGCAACTCAAAGCATAATAAATGTAATGTGAAACTTTGTATACGAATATATCTGTATTTTTGTTTGATTTTACGTATCAAATTCAATCCAGGAAAAAGACCAAGTCCCTTGTAAAAGGGATCTTACATACCTTTCAAAACAGAATTTCCTCTTTCAAAAGTGAAATTCTATCCTTGTTTTCTAATTCTTTTGAGCTTAAATAATAAGCTTGAAAAGATATTTTTTCTTCTTGTTCGTGTTAAATCAGATCTTTGAAAATCCATCCAAATATAACATGTTCTTTAACATGCACTGGAACTCTTTTAAAAGCACGTAAACTCACAAAAGTTCTGCAATTAAATTTGTTGATGTCTGATGTTACTATATATCATCATTATTATTTATTCGACCATTCACAAAAAAGCACAACTACAATACAGCATGGCAAGAGACAAGTACACAATATGAATGAACAAACACATGCCAAGAGATAAGGGAGCAGCAATTAGTGGGCCATACTTGACGTTGGTATCATTGAAAATCCCGTTTATTCCCCTGTACAATGATACCATTTGTAAAATTGAGATTGTTATTGTCAACTGTGAATTTTTAATTTGTTTGGAGGATGGAATGTGTTTTGAATGATGTAGAGGCAGTCACTGTTGGCAATAAGCAATGTTTGACTGAATAGTGCCATTTTCACTAATAGAAAACATTGATTTTGATAGAATATTTAAGGAAGGGCTTGTACGGTACTTATGATTGGTTTTTAGTACCTTATCATCTTGCAAATATCACGTCCCTCTCCCTCTCTTTTGACCCCCTCTCTCTCTCTGTGACTCTCTTCATCTTTCCTTGTTGTTCTCTCCCCCTCTCTCTTTTCATCCCTTATTTCTTTATCTCTCCCCCTTCTCACTCTACACTACAAAAATAGACAACACAAAAACCTGTGGTATAAGGATCTGTCCATCACTCGTAAAAATATTTTATTTACAGCCTCTACAAGTACAAAAAGGGCCAGTACAGGTAGACTGTATTCAATACATATATTACCTCATTTTATTATGAACATAAAGGCAAGTTTGATACGTATTGATATTTTAATCAACACCAGTTGAGTAATATTTTACAAATGGTATTCATTTAAAAGCAAAATAATCCATCATCCCTATTCAGGTGCATTACAATTTTTTTTCCAGAGAGATGTAGCTTCCGATTCTTTAGGTTTGTTGTGTAGGTTTTCTTTTATCCCAATGAAACAATATACACAACAAAGATTTTTTTCAAAGTAAAATAATGAGTAACATTATGCATGGATAGTTGTTTGGTAGATATTAACAGTATCTATTGAAAACTTACTTTTCCAACGTGCCTTAGGCAAATAAAGACCTGAAATATATCGGAGCACACAAATAAGAAGACAATATCTTCCTTTTTCAGGTATACAAATCTAAGAACAATAAGATCCTAGAAGTATGTCTTACAAATTCAAACGTTCGAAATATGGGCCTGTATTATGAATAACAATGGGATACATTTCTGTTTGTATTTTCATCTCGGATGGACAACTATTCAGAATTATTATCCAGGATTAAACAAAGATAAATACCATGATATCTTTTACCTCTGGGACGGATATTTTCTATGAATAATTTTACCCACTTGTGCATCATATAACATTAACAACCAAGAAAAAATGCTGATCTAATATAAATAATCATATACTTAGATTGCACTAATTGAAAAATCTTGATATTTGTTTGAAGTATCAAGTGATGACATTACGAAATTAAGAGAGAAAGAGAGTAAGATATATATATCTATAAATAGAGAGGGAGAGAGAGAGTGAGAAGAGGAGAGAGATTAAAAAAATAACAGAATGGAAGCATAATGAAAAAGATAAATGTAGGAAGTGTGTTAAAATCTGCGTTTTTCCTGCTGTTTAAAAAAAAAAAAATAAAATAACACAATCGGCAATTGCCATACAGGAAGGAATGAGAAATACAAGAATAAAAGGTAAGAAAAGACAGATCATAAAAGTAGATTACTAAAAAGGAGAACTAATACGAGTTAATCGCTGTTAGATGTATGACCAATCTTAAGCTACCTGTTAATGGTTAACTGCTGGAGTACCTTACAAAATGTATGAACAGATGATATTCTGAAGGGGGGAGGGGGAAACTGATATACATGTACCAATAAGAAGAAAAAAATAAGACTGATCAGCATGCAATACAAGGAAAAAAGTAGTTACAGTTCTAGAGACCAAGATATATATAGCCTTGCAGTCCACATTAATGCTACGTCTGAAGAAAAGAAAAAACATTCCCCAAGTTAGATTACAGAAAAATATTTCTACAAATCAATACAAAAACTGGCTCAATAAAAAGAGGATTAAATTATTACATCTTGGTTGCTTTACAAAAAAAAATGCAATTCAAGATTTTCGAAACATTGTTGAGTTGATATAAGTTTGAAGGGCATGCCAGTCTTGGATGTAAATCGATTAGTTGGTTTTTAATGTAAATAAAAGAGGAAAATATGAGAGAAACATATTATACAAGGTGCTTTTATAGTTGGCTCTAGAATAAGAATGCGTTGTCAATTACATTACAGGGAGTTGGAAATGGGAGTTTTTCTTTCTTTTCTACTATTCAATGAAAACCGAAGAAGTACATGCACCTCAGGGACTACCATAAGTCTGTAGATTTCATGCAAGATAGATACAATAGATAGTGGTAGCAACTGATCAATAGCTTGAGTTGCATTTCCTTTTGACACACAAGAGCCGTTTCAATAAATATTCAAACTTTACACAATACTTCTTAATATAAAAAAAGCAACATCATTATGTTGTATATCGCAATAATAATGATAGAACTTTCTCGTAAACGGTGTTTTACAAATTATGTGCAAATAAGTTAATGGTACATAATGCAGATAGTTACAAGTCCGAGTTCAAAATCTACAGGTATAAACTTTATATACAAGAAGTGCTTGACATCAAGCACTATTTCTTTTCTTTTTTCTGCACTTTTTTTGTTTGTTTGTATCAAAGAAGACAACACATACAGGAAGCACTAGTCATATTGAATCAATAGGTCTGAAAGTACACAGTGAGCACAAGTATTCAGACCTGTTTGTATTAGATGAAGTGTTTGATCCAACCAAGGCTTGAACATAGAATTGATGAAGGTGATGTTCTATGGTTACAACTGTAGGTAGTCACACCATATTTGAGTTGAATCAAACAGTACAAATACTACAAGCAGTTCTACAGACAATGCAAAGTGAAGTTGATTTCATGAATAGTTGATGTAATGTTGCTTGGGCTTATTCACAGAATCCAACCCGCAATGTCTTATCCACCAGAAACACGTCAAATTTGCGCACACTACCGGATCTAGAAGACGGGTAGGAAAAGATGACCATATCATCAATGATGAGTTTGACACAATGAAGACATTACATAAAAGTTGGACGATGTAAATAAACCCAGTAACACAAGCTCACAACGGAACATTTCCAAAGACCACTTCGATGTAACAGCACATGTACACCTTCTCCTGAAGATCACAACCTTGGCGGATATGCCTTCAGAGATCTTATGAATTACCATTGGTGCATTTCATGCATGATTCTGTTCTTGAAGCGGCGAGAAGGTAAAGCTGTAAAGAGACTTGATGGACCCTCAGTGACACATGCCTTCTACTCAGAGGGTTTGTGAGTTAAAGTCTACTTCTAAAGTTAAGTACATAGCACCATATATTTATACACACCAGTGGTGGGCTCCTCCACATCCACAAGGATGTTGATTAGCTTCGGCAGTGCTTCAAGGTAAGTAATACAGATGCAGCACTCCTTAAACCAAGTAATTTCCTCTCGTAGGGCGTCGATCCGCATGCATAGTTTAGAGAAAGTATTCTTGTCGTAAGAGTTCACAATAATGTCCCATAGAGAACAGGCAATGTCTTTTACTGTTCAATGGTCAATGCAGCTCTTCATCTACCTACTCTAGTACTGCTTCATTGAATGACGGCATTGGCATGCAATCCTTTAAAGTCCACTAAGATCTGTTTATTGATGAGGGGCTGACTTATTGCGCTTGAAAGTTGAAATATCAAAATTAAGCACAGGAAACCTTAAACATTTGATAAATGAAATTATGCAGCTATCCAAGTGTAAATTTTTATAATAATAAATAATTGACAATTTTCCAAATGTAAGGTTTCAAGAAAAAAACAGCAATTGATAAATTTGTAATGCTGCATTGAATCTACATTGAAAGCTGAAAAATGGATTACTGTTTTACATTAATACTTTTAAAAGATTACAGAAAACAACATTATTTGCATTATCATTGGCTGCTTTCTATGAACCCACAAGAACTTGTTAAGGGATGTTAAAAACTGAATTTATTCTACAGGCCCTGTTGCAGTGAATTGAAATAGAATGTAACCTGCCTCCATTATCAAATCAGAATCGTTGTAACTAAAGAGGTAGATGTTGATTGGCTCCTGCGAGTGCAAACTCTCAATAAGCATTCCTTGATTGAATGCAATGTTTTTGCAATAAACTAGATTTTACTCATAAGATTTCCTGTGCTTTTTCAAATTACATACAACACTATTTCAGGTGTCTGCAACACATTACAACTTTCAAGCGCAATTACAAGAAGTTATCCTTCTCAATATCGTCCACCAGAAAACTGTTCTTCCATAGCATGTCATCCATCATCTCTTGGTAAAGATTGGCCTGTTGATACTTCTGAGGGGGCTATTCTGTACCTTCTCCTCCTAGAAATTAAGAATCAAGAGAAATTGGATGTGGTGCAATGAAGTAGTTTTCATATACCTTGTTTAACATTTCCAGTTACTCCAATTTCATCAAGCAATAAGGGATATGGATGCACATGTAGTATGCAAAAAACGACTATGGTACTAAAATGAAGTCTTTCGAACCAATGAAATATGTTTTCTACTCCTCAAAGAGACAAATAAAAGTGATACATATTTTCTATTTGTTAGGAGAAAAGTATTCGCTATTTGAATCTAGGATGATGTATGAAATGTGTTAATTCAATGTATTTTCTAAATCATCATAATATGGAGAATTTTTTAAAATCATATCTGACAAGTTATATTTTGTCTTTATTTGTAAAAAAAAGGAATGGTTCATAGGTGAAACGGTATATTTTGATATACAAGTATGTATACATTCATCTAAAAAAGCGTCAATGCCAAAAAAAAACTGCATGGAGCTGATTCCTCTATGAATGACTTCAACATGAGATGTGCCATTATATGTTTGCCTCCACCAACAAAGAAATTTCATAAGGTACCTTCTATTCTAGAGATCAGCAATGTGATAAACTGATGGAAAAAAATTATCATATCTGACAAGTTATATTTTGTCTTTATTTGGAAAAAAAAGAATGAATCATAAGTGAAATGGTATATTTGGATATACATGTATATATACATCTATGGTTCATTACCAAAAACACTGCATGGAGATGATTCGTCTATGAATGATGTGCCATTATATGTTTACCTCCACCGACATAGAAATTTCATAAGGTACCTTCTATTCTAGAGATCAGCAATGTGATAAACTGACCTGCCTGAGACAACAGACTTGTCGGGTCTCCTCCCAGGGGGTTTGGGTTTGATCCCTGATGATCCCCCAGACATGGACGATGACTGACTGTCATCCCTGGACACCGAGTAGTCTCCCTCATCCCTCTGTAATCGTGAGCACTGGACATCTTGCGTTGCCCCGGCGGGTCCTCCTCGTGGAGTGCTGAGCGGTGTCATGTCTTCCACTAAGGAGACAGACGCACTCGTTGCTGCTAGGTCATGAGGAGAGAGTCTGTTTGCAGCTCCATTGCACTGAGGTTGTTGGTGGCGATGATGGCGATGATGATGATGATGGTCTATTTCATGAGAGTGATGCTCATTGTTCATATGAGTTTCATCAGCAATAGCGGGAACCCTCTCCTCATTTGTCAATCTGGAATCCCCATGGCAATGGATACCATCTGTACACGCATTCGACTGATTGGCAGGAGCTGGGTTTTCACTCACTTTTTCAGCAGGAACTTGTAGAGGTTTACTCTGTTTGGAAAGCATCCTTTCTCTTCGCTTTCTCTGTCGAGGTGTCAGTGCCTCCCACGCCAGTCTTGATGATAACCCTGAATCACTGGCTATAGGCTCCTCTGCTCCTTGATGCTGAACAGCATAGGAATCCGTCATACTTTCCACCATTTCTTCTAAAGAGGAAGCACGTTCACCCGACAGATTAGATCTCAGGCGTTGCCTCCTGGTACTTGTAGGTCCATGGATAGATTCTGTTGCAGAGAAGATCCCCTTATCCTTGATATCTGTATCATCTTGAGCAGATGATGAACTTTCTCTCCTCAAAATTCCTTTCACTGCCTCACCTTTATCCTCTTTGATATCTCCTTCTGAAGCACTCACTTCTTGCTCTTTCTTCAATTTGAAAGCATGCTCAGGACCAGGATCTGTCCGTCGTCTTTGTCTCTTTGCTCTTAAAGCTGCCCTGGCTGTGGGAGACAGGTCCCGTATTGTGCCACTTCTAACAGGCTTAGCGGGTTCTGCATCCCCAGCAGCTGTACCAAGGACAACCTCACGAATATCATCCTCAGGTGCAACCTGAAGTTTGGCTTTGGTTTTAGGTATTGCACCATGTCTTGCATCACTCCTTTCAGGAATAAATTCAGCCGATACTTTCCGGTCAATTTGATCAATGTCAACATGAAATCCTTCCCTTTTCTTCTCTTTCTTCTTAGGAGAGTCAGTGTTGATGAATACATCATCCACTCCAGTTGTTGAGGTATTTTGAGGAGAGCTTGCTCTTTCTGGAGAATGCATATCATCTTCAGAAAACAACAGAGGTGTCTTTGCTGGAGACTGAGGAGACTTAGGTGGAGATTTGGGAATTGTTACCATGACTTCAGGAGGATTGAGGGTAGTTGGTGATATTCTTTTTGATTCTCTATCCTCTGAAAAAGCAGATGTGGCGTCTTGTGATTCTGGAGAAGGGGAACGCCCCTTCATCTCTTTGACTCCAAAAAGAGGAAGCTTAGCTTTCAGAGAAACAATAATATCTTGGGTTTTGCTGAGAATGTTCTTTCTCAAACCAGGTTTTTGTTGTTCATTTTTGGCATTAGCAATCTCTAACATCCTCGCTGGATCACTTTCAGATCTGGCTTTTCCTCTGTCCCGATTGAATAGTGATCTCCTAAGTTGTTGAGGCGACTGTCCGGGTGACCTGTTAGAATTTTGCTCTGTTACCATTCCAGGGAATGATCCTCTTCGGCCTAAACTAGGCTCTCCTTGGGGCCACTTCTGTTCTAGTGCAGCACTTGGTTTTAAATGTGATGGTGTACTCTTCTTACTCAACTCCACTGCCCTGGATTCAGGAGACAACTGGTCTCCCGCTGGCACGTCATTCTCAGTCCTGACAGTGTCAATTGAGGATTCACGAACCAATGGGGCACGGGAGGAAGACTCCATATACATACTAGGTTCCTGCCACCGAGTTGCACATTCAGACACTTCAGGGTTACCTCCTTCATCATGTGATACGCTCTGCATAACTGCGTATGTGGATGGATCATAGATACGTCTCCTAGGTGTGGGAGGAGATTGACGGGGTGACTTATCAACTCCTCTGTCACTAATCTGGTCTCTCCTGACAGGTACCGAGTGACTGCTCTCTGACTGACAACTTGATTCTTCTAGTGTGTCAGTCCTGGAAGACTTGTGTCTGCGTGGAGTCTTTGGCGAGTCATTCTGAGACTTTCCACTGGATGGTCTTGCTGCTGAGCGATCCTGTTTCAACTGTCCCAGTTTACTTTCAAGGAGAATTTTAGGTACCTCGGGCAATTTCCTTGGCTGTTTGACAGCTCTTCTACTTTGAGAACTTGCAAGATCAGGGGAAACTGAAGTTAGTCCATCTTTTCTTGGACTTCCAGGGACAGTCTCTCTATGTGGATCTTTCTTGGGAGTTTCAGGTAGTTGTCGAGCACGTACTGGACTCATTCTCTTGCGACCTTTGCTTGATCCAGCTGACTTTGTTTCACTAGAACTTTTGCTCTTTTCACCACTATTTTGCCTTTGAACTGGCTTTTTCTCCTTTTGCTTCTTTTCAACAGCAGTTCCCTTGACCTGTATGTCATTATCTTTTGCCTGCTTTGGAATGCTAGATGTTGTCTTGCTTCCCTGCTTGTCTTCACTTTTGCTCTTCTTGCTGAGTTCAGGACTCATGACATCATCATGAATGCTACTTGTCATATCTGAAAAAATGTTTTCCATTTCCTCCCTGTCTTTTGAAGACTGTCTGTTCATTTCTTTTTCTATCTTCTTCAAGTCTTTTGACACTGGCCTGCTCCTGGTTGCATCTTCCTTCTGAGACACCTTAGGTTGAAGGTCAACAGGTAATGAAGGCTTTGATTCATCCCTAATAGGTTCTGGTCTATGCTGAATATTCCTTCCATCACTGTTGGATACAGCTTCCTTTGGCAAGAAAACATCATCATCATCATCCTCATGGACAACCGTTGTTGAAAATGATGGAGACTTCATCATTGCCCTTCCAATAGTCCCCTTGTTAGGCAAAACCTTGACAGCCTGTTCTTTCTTCTTTATCTCCAGCCCTTGTACTGCAGTCGAGTCACTTGCTGATTTACCAAATCGAGACACACTGCCTTTCAGAGTAGTATCTGTTGTTTCATTCTGTTCATTCTCCTGTGATTTCTTTGAATTATCTGGTATCTCTTCAGCCATATTCCATTCACAACCCATCATCAAGAGCTGCATAACATCTTGTTTTTTATCTGTGTTAATGTCTTTACTGCTTGTTTGTGATACCGAGCTCTCCGATGTCTTATTCTTCTTCTTATAATCTGGTCTGTCATTCCATGGTTTCTTTTTCTTAGAATCACTGTCATCACTTGTAGGGGGATTTTGAACCAGTTCCACTTTCTCCTCAAAGTCTTTTTCTGTAATAGTGCCCATTAAAAGCTCTTCCATCAAATGTCGTTCTTCAGAGGCATTGCGTACCCCGTCTAGTTGAGGTTTCTTCAATGATTCAGCAGGAGTTTTAACAATGATCTCATTTTTCATTTCTTGTTTTATATCATTGTCTTTCTTAATATGAACATCACTTGATTCTTTCTGCAAACCTTGTTTTGCTTCTGTCCGCTGTGGAACAACCACCTCAGCCTCTGGAGTTCTGTTTGATGAAGGGGCATTCACTTTCTTAGAAATTCCATTATCAGTTACATCCTTTGTGGGAGATAATGGTTTTAACCTTTTCAATTCAATTACAACTGGTTTCTCCACCTTTTCTTGCACTTTTGAAGTTACGACAGTTTCCTGCACAACTGATTTTTGTGGTGCCTTGTGATTCATCTGAGGTGCTACTATCCTTTTGATGACAGGTTCTGTTGAAGACACTTTAGGAAGATCTTGTGCAGGAGGTTTCTGGTTAACATATCTTTGTTCAGTAGGCTTACTAGCTTTCTCTTCGTACTTTTGTGGCTTGATTGTAAATGGTTTCTTTACAGCCACTGCTGCTTGACCTTGCTTTTTGTTTCCAGTGTCTACTTGTTCCGGTAATTTTTGCTGCACACCTGGCTTCTGCTCTAACTGCTTAGAAAATAGTTGCACAGATGCTACCACAGGATTCCTTTGGCCGGCACCAGGTGAAATTTTATCAGTGGTTGGTTGAGATTTATCTTTCAAAGGCTGGTTTGTTTTCAGTTCAACGTTTGATTGCACCTTTGGTTCTTTTGATGTATTGCTTTGTAGCTGCTGAGGAGTAATCTGTTTTTGCTTGACAGCAGGACTGCCAAATGGTTTTGGAGAGGTGGACCGTTCTTGAGGCACTTCTTGTTGCTTTACAGTCAAATTTGTTGGCTTGGATGAGATGGGTCTCTCCTCTTCTGGTTTAAGGCTTTGCTTCACAGGAGACAAACGAAAAGAGATTTTGGAAGCAGGTTGTTCCTGTTTAGCATCAGATCCAGCCTGCTGCACAGGTGACAAAGCTCGAGTATTTGGTTTGAGAGAAAGCTTCTCCTCTGGTTTTGGTGTTGGTTGCTTGGTATCTTGCAGGTTCACTTTTTGCTGTTTGCTTGCAGAAGGTTCTGCTGGCTTAGGAGAAACACTTCGCTGCGGAGACGGTGTTTCTTCCTTCTTGCCTGAAGATAGCTTTTGTAAGATAGGTGATACAGATTTATCTTTGTCCTTGATTTGCTGCTTGCTGTCTGGTTCCTGCAGCTGAGGTTTCACTTTTTGATGGACTTGCTGGATTACATTTTTCTTCACCTCAAATGGTGTTTTTAGTTTTTCATTTATTTGTTCATTTGACAATACTGTTACACCATCTATTTGTTTAATTGCACTTAAAGGTTTAGCTTCACCACTGGTTTTCACTACTTGCTGAGTGTCAGCCTGATTGATAGTGGAAGGAACAGGTTTATGAGGAGGTGCATCAGTGACTACAGTTTTTGAAGGTTCAGTACTTGGTGTTGCATTTTTTGTTTGTGCATCTACAGTTGCCTTCGAACTAACTACTTTCAATTCACTCTTGGCTAAGTTTGTTGCATGTTGCTTTTGGGCAGACAGAGTTTCTTGTTTAGGGGGCACTCTCTGGTCTATGACAGCAGGTTCTGCTTCCTGAAGAGGTTCTATTGATGTGAATGCCTTTGCAAAGGCAGATTTCGGTTGTTTCGACTGCAATACATCACCTTTCAATGTACTTTCTGTTCTACTTGTGACACCGCTTCCCATATCCTTTCTAGGCGATTCTTTTCCGGTTGGAATATCAACAGCTGCTTTCAAGTCTGGCTTTTTCACAACCTGAATTACAGGCATGATATCTTTGCCAAGTCGTCCTGATGGAGGTAAACCATTCCCTTTCCCTGGAACCAACTGATCTACTTTTTTTGTTTCCATTTTCGTTGATGATCCAACTGGCTCTGGCCTTGGCCTTCCTTTTTCCTCTTTCTCTTCCTTCTTCATTGTTTCTGCTGGAACAGTAATACTCTTCTGCATGGTTGGCAAATTCTCCTCTATTGAGGGCTCCCTCTCACTTACACCAAATTCCATTCCACCGCGGTAAGTACTAACTTCACCCTCCATGATGGCATGACTGTCCATGGTTCGGATCTTTGGTTTATGTCGCTTGTGGAGTAACCTTCGCTTTCTGTCTTGTGATCGTTTGCTCTTCCTTATAGCGAACATCTTGTCACTTCCTTTCACATCGGTAGTCACTTTTCCTTGCAGTTCTTTCTCTTGCGTAATGCCCGACACATTGATCTCCTCTTCTTCATCATTTTGATCCTCCTCTTCTTCCTCTTCCTCCTCGTCCTCATCCTCCTGGACTTCCTTCTCTTCATCTTGTTTCTCATTACTCTCATCCACTTTCTCTGGCTGTGTATGTGTACTCTCAACCAGTCTGATCTCAACGTTGGCTTTGTGGATGTTTGCCTCTGGGTAGCTGATTTTCTTTTCTTGTTTATCTGGACTTGATGGCACTTCAGAGCTGCAATGAGAGAGAAGGAAAAATAAATAAATACAGTTATTATCGTAAACATCACTCATGTTGATATGGCTTTTGCAAAAATCAATAATTATTCAATTAATCTACTTGTCAGATGTTAAAAATATATCTCCTGAAGAAACAAACATTTTATTACAGTACATATGTTAAAACTTATGAGATTGGTCTCAAATCAAATAAAAATAGATTCAGAAAGATGGAGTGGATAAGAAAGAATTCAACGTAATTCAACCATTCCAATTACAACAAGGACAAGTTAAAGAGTATCTCAACATACATACAATGCTAAGTTTTAAATCCAACAAATCCTCCAAAAGAGATGTTTAGGAGAAAAATACTCTTCCTTCTTATTAAATAACCAGGATTTTATTAGAGACGTACCCTTTCTTATGAGCAGGACTAGTTGAAGAAGGAAGTAAGTTATGAGTTCCATCTACTAGTGGTCTTTCCCAATCATAGGCATCATTCTCCTTGATATTCTTCCTGTTCATGCATCGCTCTAATAAGGAATGGATGCACTGTGGGAATAAACACAAGTAGAGGCATTCACATGAAACCTATTGAATACACTGGCATGGCTACAGAAGATAATAAATAAATATAGTGTTTCCCTAAAGCTAATACAAATTATGAAATATGGAATTCTGATGTTCATCTAAGCTAATCCTCTAAAGGCACATTATTACAAAAGCCTTTCTAAATTTGTCTACAGCATACAGTATAAAGCGTGAAAAGCAGCAAAGTATACAAAATGCTATTTTTACAAATTTTGAATTATTCAAATTACTACAATCATATTTCAGACAAAATTGTATTATGTTGTTATTAATAATACAAAGAAAAACATTACATCATTTCATAAAAACGGAAGGCTATTTTTGATATACAGTGCGTCCCAGAAAAAACGAAACCCAGAAGTATCGATGCTCTATCATAACTTAATCACAACTATAATTAATGAATGATACATATTTGGAAAGCTTAGAGTCTCCTCTTTCATGTGATGCTACTCACATAATGCATGTTTCACGCATGAGCGATTAAAAGCAATTTGAAGGAAGGAAACCAAAAAGACATTTGGCGGGCGGTATCTGAATTTCGAAGAAAAATTCATATTTCTAGAAAGTTCATTTTCTGCTCTTTCATATGATACCTCAATCAAGATAAATGAGCTACGAATTACAAAGTTCTGTTCGTTTAAAGTAGCCCTTACATATTCATAATTTTAACAAACGAATTCGTTTTTACTGGCTGCCTGCCGTATGAATAAACGAAATTAACAAAAGACTTAACTCCGTTTCGTTGACAATCAGCTGTAGACGAGAGTCTTCATGCATGGCTGATTGTCAACGAAACGGAGTTTAGTCTTTTCTCAAATCTGCTTTTTGCTACAGCAGGCACCAAGTGAAAACGAATTTGTTTGTTAAAATTATGAAAATGTAAGGGCTACTTTAAACGAACAGAACTTTGTTATTCCCAGCTCATTTTTCTTGATTGAGGTATCATATGAAAGAGCAGAAAATGAACTTTCTAGAAATATGAATTTTTCTTTGAAATTCTGATACCGCCCGCCAAATTACTTTTTGGTTTCCTTCCTTCAAATTGCTTGTTATCACTCATGCTTGAAATGTGCATCACGTCAGTAGCATCAACTGAAAGAGGAGACTCTAAGCTTTCCAAATATGTATCATTCATTAATCATGATTGTGATTAAGATATGATAAAATATCGATACTTCTCGGTTTCGTGTTTTCTGGGAGGCACTGTATATCGATCATAAACAAATGAAATTTTTTTACAATATTCAATTTGTTTTCAAAATTACATATGTCTAAAAAACCAGAAAATCAAATTTACCACAATTTGAAGGCTGTGGTAAAATTGCATACATGTATATATGTCTATTTTGCCCCAATATTATATTTGACATTGTATTAAAACACAAATTTTCATAACATTAAATGATCAATATCACTTAAGTCAAAATTAAGTAAAATAAAGCAATGAAATCAGATGTACAAATTGAAATTATTAAATAGCAAGTGGTTTCATCAAGTATAGGTCTGTTGACAGCCTGACAATATAATTTACCTTGTAATCTGGTTTGTCTGCATATTCTAAGGACTGTAATTGTTCTAATATCTGCTTGAACTCCATGGGCATGTGTTTCAGTAGTAAACGATGATCGTACTTCTCCTTCAATAAACCTACTTGTTCCTGTTGAGAAAGAAAAAAAAAAAACGCAAAAATTATATCATGTTTAAAGGGATCCGGTAACTTTGTCTCAGATTCTTAAACTAAATTCTGGGTTAAGCTCATCCTGCAATGATAATTATAAACCTTTAGGTCAGTCAGGAACCCCATGACTTTAGCAAGCCAATCGCCTGTCGGATTAAAGATATTTATGATTGGAATTACAAATTTTGAAAACCGTTTGCTGAACTGCTTTCATAACACTACCGTCTATTGGGGAAAACGAGTATAGTAAAACCGGTCATTCAAAGATTTTAACTTTGTTGAGGCACTTCTTGATCATTTTGAAGCGCAATTTTTTTTAGGTCTTCAATATTACACCATATCACAGACACACTGATAACACGTAGGGCCGTGTATCTCAGATTTAACATTGTTTTAACGATCCTTTAAAGCAACGATTAATATCATTTCAGAAGCTAAATCTCTGTTGATAAACGAAGTGTGATGCATCATCTGGAACAAAATTACAAATAAATGGAATAGTAAAGGAGCTAGTTTTGCTATGAGACAATGGAAATATAATTTTTGTTAAAGTTAAAAAAAAGCTCTTCAAGGGTAGTATAATATGTTTCATAACAAACTTTAAATTCAAATGTCAGTATAACGTCATGGATGCCTTGGCAATCTCATGCTGCTAGCTGATAGGTTGCTGATGAAACATATAAAACATTTACAACATATAAATAATGATTATTACTTGACTCAAGATAAAAGTCACTGATGATGCTATAACTTTACTTAAATATTGCTTTCTTTTAGGTAACTGTTTCAATTCTAGCTTGGCTAAGGATAATTTACCTTGTCTTTGATTTTTCTCCATGGAAGTTGACCAATGACAAACTCTACTAACATGTAGAACAATGACCACAAATCATCATGACGACCCATCTCCTACGATAAAGGAAGAGAACAATATGTGATGATAGGGAGAAGAGAGAGTAAATTTCAAACGTCTATAACAATGGCTTTGCCTTAAAATGACAGACAGAAGCCTATATTTATGGAAGCACATGTAAAATGAAAGAAAAATTCCAAGAGAGAGATCATTAAAATGCTCATATAATTCTTTATTTAAATACATGTTTGAAGCATTAGTAACGAGTGAATGTATAGCATCCTTTACTTTTTTGCACCATTTAACATTTTTGTTAAATAATTTAAACATTGCATTACAAGAAGAAAGATTTAAACTGTTATTTAAATCCCATGAATTGTTATCGTTTCTGTATATTTTCAAAATCAAACTAATAACAAAATAACAATTCATTGATTTTACACAGAATATAAAGAGAAATGTCTCATCACACTTAAAAGGTAATACAAAGTTTTGGGAAATTTTGAAAATCGGGTGGGTAGTGATTCTTTACAATTTTGATGTATTTGGGTGCCCCCTTATAAGCACTAGAAAATGTGGCCCCTTAAACACTTCTGCTTTCGAGAAAAATTGAATATAAACATTTACCGGTGCTCACAGTAAATTTAGATGAATTTCATATAGCGCCTACGGCCGTACAATGGTAGCTGCGACCATGAAAATCTCTGAATATGTAGTTGTGATATATAATTTCTAAACGGAAATAGCTAATAGGTCGATTTTAGTCAAAAACATTGTTTTATAACTTAATCAATATCTTGACCGTGAGAGGGAGCTATACAACATAAAGAGTTTATTGTTTACAATTTCATAACTGTAGACTCGATTTCAACCGCAGCAACGATCACTGAATATTGTAGGATCGCATATGCTCCCAATATGTTTATTTGAACCAAATTCATGACCCCATACCAAAACTTTGTATTACCTTTAACAAATCATTGTATTCTACAATGTACTTTCTTTACCCATTCACATGTTTTATTTCTTTCCTTTTCTTTTTTTTTGTGTAACAAAGGCTATAAACTCAGTTCAATAAGAGGGAATAACTGACAACAATATACAATCTGATAATCCAAATTATTATAATTGCCAATTACCAAAAGTTACATCAGTGGTCCCGGTTTACAAGTAGTGATAACTCCTGCCGTATTTATAAATGATTTGCCTCACTAATACCTCAACCATAACCACTGCAGAATGAGGTAACTTACTCTATTTCTATGAGCGTTGACAGAAGCATAGCGAACAGTTCCACGAAACCCAGCAACTGGCCTTGGCTGGTAGGACATACATGTAAGTCAAGAAAAAGGCAAAAGTGACGACTACAAAATCACACTAAATAAACATTAGGCATGGTAATATATATATGTTTTATAAGTGAAATAAATCTTCTAGCTGAAACTTTCATTACAAAAAGTGAGTTAAAACAAATCAAAATAAAATTACAGTGTAAGATACAGTAAAAGTATATCACCTATATCNTATTTGGGTGCCCCCTTATAAGCACTAGAAAATGTGGCCCCTTAAACACTTCTGCTTTCGAGAAAAATTGAATATAAACATTTACCGGTGCTCACAGTAAATTTAGATGAATTTCATATAGCGCCTACGGCCGTACAATGGTAGCTGCGACCATGAAAATCTCTGAATATGTAGTTGTGATATATAATTTCTAAACGGAAATAGCTAATAGGTCGATTTTAGTCAAAAACATTGTTTTATAACTTAATCAATATCTTGACCGTGAGAGGGAGCTATACAACATAAAGAGTTTATTGTTTACAATTTCATAACTGTAGACTCGATTTCAACCGCAGCAACGATCACTGAATATTGTAGGATCGCATATGCTCCCAATATGTTCATTTGAACCAAATTCATGACCCCATACCAAAACTTTGTATTGCCTTTAACAAATCATTGTATTCTACAATGTACTTTCTTTACCCATTCACATGTTTTCTTTCTTTCCTTTTCTTTTTTTTGTGTAACAAAGGCTATAAACTCAGTTCAATAAGAGGGAATAACTGACAACAATATACAATCTGATAATCCAAATTATTATAATTGCCAATTACCAAAAGTTACATCAGTGGTCCCGGTTTACAAGTAGTGATAACTCCTGCCGTATTTATAAATGATTTGCCTCACTAATACCTCAACCATAACCACTGCAGAATGAGGTAACTTACTCTATTTCTATGAGCGTTGACAGAAGCATAGCGAACAGTTCCACGAAACCCAGCAACTGGCCTTGGCTGGTAGGACATACATGTAAGTCAAGAAAAAGGCAAAAGTGACGACTACAAAATCACACTAAATAAACATTAGGCATGGTAATATATATATGTTTTATAAGTGAAATAAATCTTCTAGCTGAAACTTTCATTACAAAAAGTGAGTTAAAACAAATCAAAATAAAATTACAGTGTAAGATACAGTAAAAGTATATCACCTATATGGAGCATGCTGTAAATGTAGTTTAAATCATCTTTAGCAATGAAATGAATTTAGTTTGTCAGATGAGAGTCAAAAGGGGAATAACCCATGTCATTTTATAGAGGGTTCATATCCTGGAAGCTTACAGTAGGTACATTATTGTAATGACTTCAATATCATACAATAAAATATGTAAATCAATTCTATAATAAATCTTTGGTATTTATGATTTCTGTAAATTGGAAATTTTAGTTCATCCCGTTACATGGCATGACTTTCATTTTAATGATAGAATCAACTCCCTTATCACTCTCATCCACAAACATTTTTTCTTTTGGCTTAAATTGTCAGTTGCCTTCTTACCGTTCTAACTTGACCCTGAGAATTGGTATACTGCCTTGCCAGACCAAAGTCTAACATGTACACCTTTCTTGTGTTAGCAGCAGCTTTCCCAATGGCAAAGTTGCTCTGTAAGGAGAAACAAACAAATAACTTTGAACTTGAACATACATTACTAAATCCTCTCTCATCAATCCAGTACATCTTAATATTTCTCAAAAGACGTTAAAAGATGGGAGTTGTTGCTACCTTGTTTGGCGTTCAACAATAAGGGATAGATCAACGTCAATCTGGCGCTGCTCAGTGGCTGCCGGGCTCACGATCAATTGAGCAAAAAAAAATTCTGTGTCGGTTTAATAAAATTTGGAGTGGACTAATAGGCTATTATTATTATTATTATTATTATTATCCTTGTTTATCTATATGTTGGTGCATGTGTCACCAATATATGGGATATTTCACATAACCAACAATATGCTTGTGTTTTCATTTTTCCTCATGCCAACTCTGTATGAATTGACTATTACCGCAAGTACACTTGTATTTTAACAAGTTCTTATTGCAGTTTCACTTATATTGCTTAGTTGCTTTGATTCAATACATTACATGACAAAAGGAAAGTCTATCTCATCTTGAGAATCATCCAGGAAATGGCTACTCACTACATCCTGTATTTTTACCAAAATCCTTACCCGATGCCAAGTTATAATGTAAGCTTGGTCTTAGTTTCCCCTTCACTAAACATAACTAAGGAATAGTGTCAAGTTTAACTGAATTAATCATATCATATAATCTAATCTAATCTAATCTAATGCAACAGTCATATAAACAGTTCCAATACACTATCTACCATCAAAAGGACTTGACAATCTGGAGGTCATAATGTTTTTTTCAAGAATAGCATGCACATTTGGAGGTTATATGCATGTGATAATTGTGTGTTCAGTCACACTTACAGGTTTGATGTCTCTGTGTAGAAAGCCCACTTCGTGGATGCTCTCTATCGATTCAAGAATCTGTACTCCAAGCCTGAGCATGGTGCTGACGGAGAACGTGCCACGGGGCTGTGCACGGCGGAGCTCTGCAAGGTTCTGGCCCTGGACGGTCATCACAACGTAGTTGAACTGGTCGTTGCGACCACAGCCTATGAACTTGCAGATGTGATCCCGCCCTGTAATGAATTCACAAAAAAGAATTGACATATCTATATATTCATTCTGAAAGATAATTCATTGAAGTTATTTTGAGATAGAGGTTATCCATATATAAATTTGTTTACTACATGTATACACCAGAGCTATATTTCTGTAAATCTTACTTTTTACATATCAGAATATTATTTGGGGGATCCTCTTGCATAATCTTGGTAGTTTCCATGATAAAACTAACAAACAAATTCTATAGAGTAAAGACACAAATCTCATTACACACAGTTGAAAATTAAGTTATGTTTGATTTTGGAGAAGTTTAATCAAAACTATACTCATAATGGCTGTAACCAGACAAATATAAAATAGAGCTACTTGCTGCTACGTGTAGTAGTACATTGGTCAAAATATTGATAACCACAAGATGTGATTGATTGAATGATGGAGGTACATGTATCTAATTCAATGGATAACCAAGGATAGGATAATACTATATTCATTGGGTACATGTAAGACACATTCTCCAATAATGTGTGATGTCACAGCATGTATAGCTTGTCACATGTTTATGTGTATTTCCATTATTAAAGCTACATTGTAGGTGAATTGTTCTACAACTTAAATAGCATCCATGCTTCTGTATGATGTAACTTTGTTCAGCTTCCTCATCACTATTTACGTTACATGGAACTGATTATCTTGTTGTACAGCACAAAATGATAAATAAGTGATGTAAATTCGTACATTTGTGTATATGTACACTGTTGTACATGTACATATATACTGCTGTAGATTTGTGTTGCTTTAACTTATTTGTCAAAATAGTTACGGTACTGTCACCAGAGAAAACAATGCGTAACCTACATGTAACAAAATTATTTCACTTCTTTTAAACATAGATTCATAATGATAAAAGCACAGATTTTAATATTTGAACAATTTTTTTTCAATTATTGGGAGAACATGTAAATGTATATACACTCTACATCCTTCTTGACTTTTGAGATGTTCATTGTATGCTCAAGACTGTTAAAGTCATCTTGAAGAGCATTACAGGGCAAACCTGGTGCAAACGTTAGCAATGGTAAACAACAAGCAGGGCTAAGACACAAGCTTTCTCTGATGTGTTTAGGTTAACGATCTTCAGGGAAATGAGTCAACATCAGCGGAAGATAACAAGGAGAATCTCACACAAAGCCACCATCGGCACAGTGTGAAGTACAATTCTGGCCTCATCCATCTTCTTTTCTGAGAAATCATCTGTTTGGAATCTGGTTGAGGTCTATGCTCAATTAAATGCCCTGCTCCAGATAACAAGAGGTCTAGTGTCAGTGCACTGGCATGTAGTGCATAATATCATGCTACGTACATGTAGATGTCTCGTCCAAGAAAAATCTTGATTTCAGGCAAGAGCTTTCTTATATCTGATGGCACATTGTTTGTCACTATGATTTCAGAGGAGTCTGTAGTAATGCATTTGATGAATACTATGAAAACAATTTACAAGATACAAATGTACAAGCTAAGTCACTTTTTCAAAACAAACAAAATGACAAGTACCGGTATGCCATTGACAGACCCACAAGAAAGCACAATCCCAACATTACAATAAAGGTCTATATAAAATCATTTCAAAATGTTACATACTGTACATTGAAATACCATCTTTAAAGATGGTTGGCAATACATGCACACACTGTATGTATTTCTTATACAGTTGTACCATAATCACTGGTCTGTGCTGTTTATTTACTATATTTAGTTTTTAATTCAAAATCAGCATCTATCAAATTTTAAGAATGCACTACATTCAAAGGTACATGTATATTGTCAAACCGTTCACTTCTAAATTATCTCATTCTCATTAGATTAGCACAAAAACTATCCGGTTCCAATAGGCAATAAGTTAACATAACAGCATTTTTAACATACTGTAGACGTGAATCATAAATGTAAGCCTAACTGTTCACTATCATTAAAAGCATTTTTGTTACATGATCTAGTCTGCATACCCTTCTCTTCACAACTTATAAAAGCTAGTCTGAGCAATACACATGATGATGGCAAGCTATGTATCCTACATCAAAATGCTCTACAGATTCCAGGAATTCCTTCTTTTCAGCCGTTAAACCACAGGACGTTTAATGCTAGCTGCAAATGCACAGTTAAAGCATCCTGTTTCACACAGTTTGATGTTTAATCTATCTGGACTCCAATGTTTGTCATGACATTGATACATCAAGATATATTAAGCCTACAGCATGTAGGTGATGAAATGATGGGATGACTGTCCACAGGAAGATGCAGATCCAATGACAATCACAAACAAATGAAAGTGAATTCCAAAGGGAGTTATATTGAGAATCTGATTGTTTTCATTTGGGTCTTTTGATTTCACCAAACATGAAAGATTCGTTTGTTTCATCTATTCATTATCCTTAATTAAGCTTTGTTTTTCTTCACAAAAATCTAAAATATACAAACACCTGGTATTAACATGTATCTCTGTCATAATACATATATTCTTTGACTATAGTTTCAACTCTCGGACTATAGTTTCTTTATCTCTATAACAGTTACAAGTCTCTTACCAGCTTTTTCTTTGCCAAATACTAACAAAGATCTGTTTGTAAAGAGCTAGCAAAAGCACATGTACTTTACATGTAATGTATGAACTGGTAATGTAGAAACAAAATGCTCCTCGACTTTCTAACAGGCATTTGAAGTCCTCTCTAAAATGCATTGCCTAAGGGCAGGGTTGATTGACGTCATGCCATGATAGGTATGGGACTTAATCACATTTGGAGCTGTATTACAGACCAATTCACACAATACAAGGCATGGAACTACAAATTTCATCCAGGGAACTGCTGTTAGCCAGATGCATTAATCCTAGCTTAATCAAATATAATCTCCATGCAGTTGGCCAGTACAGGATTAGGTTATCCCTCTACCATTACAGAGCTAGGATATCATATCCTCAATATAGCAATTGGAATATCAGTAATTCAGTATGCCTAATAGTACCATACATGTTGTGTGTAGGCTTACATACATGATTGTCAACTAAAGAGTTAAGTGCTCTTGTATAAATAGGCCTATGGTCTGTATGCAGACTTATAATACATGTTCGTGAAGAGAGAAAGTGATAAAAAAAAACTATAGATGTAAAAGTCTGTTCACAGAAACTACATTGTAAATATGTTAGGTAAACTTGCCCACTGCAACAAGAAAAAAAAGAGTATTGACCTGACAAGTATTCTGAAACTTGGCAGAGGTGTTAGGCACCTAAATAACTCTTGCGTAGACTCCTGGTCATATTACATATGTATGCATGGTGATACAGCTATTTGTTGGTCTTATTTACATAAATACTTGGAATGTATTTGCCAATATGGAAATGCATGTCTCATTTTGTCCCTGGCGAACCAAAACTATCTTGTTTAAAGGGCTACAATACTGAAGCTTATGCATGAAAACTGTGAGGTCGCTCAAAAGAGGCTATGAGACCCTTGTTTAAAGGGTTGCATACTGAGTGCCTGTTCCATAACAAGTCCTACAATACGAGAATAGTCTTTATGTACCATCTCTTTTGGACGATAAAAAAAGCAAAGTTCATGAAAAATCATTTTTCCAATAATCACTAAACATCAAAGTTGATACCAAGTCCTATTAAAGCAGAAGTAAGAAATGTGCTTGATGTAATAGCAGTTACTCTGTATACATAAAGATGAGGATACTACAGAAATATATTTCTAAACTGTGTTGCTAATTTACTGAGATATATTCATTGGCCCAACTTTCAATTTTGCATCACAATTTTGATTAGGTAGACCTAAACCTAATTAAGACAAATGATGCAATTTGGGACTTTTAATGATCATCATGGGTCATTAGGGTCTTGATCTGGTCACTACCGACAAACAGAAAATGCCATTATGATAAGTTTTGGAAAATGAATTCCAAAGGTTGTTAAAATCACGGATTTAAGAACCTTCATTGCCTTTAGCCACTGTATTACACATACGCCATTATAAGTCAAAGCCCTTTTGTCTTATGTGTGACATGCCACTATCCACATGATGATACACAGTGTATGGAATAGCAGTACTTGAATAACACCAATTAATAACAATTAAGATTCAAAACTTGGTAAAATATGGGACACAAAATTACCTAATACCTTGGACTTGTCATAATTGTTATAAAGAGGTTGTCTGTGAACCATATGTACATCACTACATGCAGTTGCTTTTAAAAGTTTTGGTTGTTATTCCTGTTTGGTTTTTTAAAAAGGCATAATTAACAAACACAATCTACATGTATAATACTGTCTAATTTCCATGAGAGTATTTGAATCTCACTAACCCTGAAGTTTCTTGAGGACGGCAACTTCCATCTTGAGCACCTGCTTAGGTTGGAGAGCAGATTCTAGCTTGATGGCTACGCACTCATCAAGGACTTGGTCCAGGGCTTCGTAGATCTCACCTATACAAAGGGGTACGGCAACAAGAAAGTTTGTGGAACAGCTACAGTATCATCCTTGTTTTATACAGTTTTCTTGATTAAAAAGCCAAATTTAAATTATCTTTAAGAACAAGTTATCCATCATGGAAAATTCTTGCACAGAAATGTATAACATCGATTTCAACATGTATGTTAAAACAAAATTACATCCTGTGATATTGATTACAATCTTTTTTTAGTTAATCAACAAAATGCACTTAATGAAGAAGACATGTGTGCATTCATATGCAGAATTAACAAATGCTTTAATTCTGGTGCTGAAAGTTTTTATAACCAGTGCCAAAGCAAATGGGTCAACTCCCAAACGACATAAAGAAATCTTTGATTGCATGAAATTTTGTCTATGCTACAGTTTACAAATTTGTTGAATTTTTAGCTTTGAATTTATAGCTCTAAATTTTAACATGAGATATCTTACCGAAGCCTCCACCACCAATTTTCTTGGTCTGTTGGGTAAACAAAAACAAAGAAAGTTTGAAAAATGGTCAAGATTCACAAAGAAAGGAGATGAAATTTATGAAGTATTTATACTTTACAATGGATTTGTTATGGAAATTATTAAAAGTAGGTCAATGAATCAAAGTGAGTCAAAAGCGAAGGAGACAAACTATATTTCTGACCGACCTACATCACTGGGATGCCTGTATGTATACAGAAAGTCACGTTCTCAATTCATTCCATTCCATTGTCACACACACACAAGGGATTAATTTGAATGCTCTTTACTGACAGAAGTGGTTAGAAGTTGGCACACTCTGATAGGGCTAATTGGTCCATAGAGATAGACTGTGTGATTGTTTGCCATCAAGTGCCCTATACTGTACGCAAGTTGCCAACACGCACTAGCCAGATTTTTTTGGAAATCAACAATGATGATGTCATGGAAGCATCTGAAAGTGACATCTATATACATGTACATGTATGTATACTCATACTGTACATTTTGAAGTTTGGAGTTTATTTGTTCCACATTTACATTAAAAAAAAAATTTACAAAAAAAAGTTTTGAAATATATACACTGTAGATATGACAGGCAAGATAAAACAATGTAATATGTGGGGAGCCTAAATAAAAAAAAAACAGCTTGTATGTGAATAGGCTCCCGCACTGAGTAACACAATTTCCATTTCCATTTACAATTACATAAAGATGTTATATCTTTGGCGAGAACAATTTTGATTTACTGATTTTCCCACTACTTTTTGAATCATTATCCTACTATCTAAGCTAGGACAAGTACACATCACTTGCAATTGCATAAATGTACATGTACATGTACAGTACATACATGTAATCACCTTGAAGTACTACTGATAAATGCTTGTCACATCCATGACATAATTGCCCTACATCCATCTAGTAACTGATTACAATATACATGAACACATGCACAGATATCTGCAGAGAGCGAGGAGGCTGTCACATGTTACTCTTCATGTGGGTATGGGATTATTAGATCACGATTCAAACTTTTTACTAGTAATAATACATGTAACACAAAGGGCTATAATAATTTGGTCGTTCTTTAATTTCACCAAGAAAGGAGTTTATTTCTTTATATTCAGAAAGCTACAGTGTACATTGTTTTATAAGCAATGATTAACACTCCCAGTTCTCTTTGTATTTTTCAATACGAATGCCCAAAATACTTCCTCCCCTTCTGGGCCCTGTCTTTTACAAATTTTACATCACAAGTCCTTCAAGCAAGTTAACAATCTCTTATCTACCATGTATAGAGTTGAAATTGATATCGAACTCAAGTTGAGTTGCGATCGATTCAGCAACTCTTCATGTATGTACATGAAGGTCCATTGTAGCTCTGGTCCTCGGGTGGAAAAGCCATATCCCCCTAATTTTGTTTATTTATAATATCTGAGGGCCATAACTCTCACACATACTGTACATGTACAATATGAATCTGCGTTGAGAGAAAGCTAACAACAGACTGGTCATTGGGAAAGGTCTAAGGTGACATAGTAACCTTGTAGGAGAAGGGTAGAGTGCGTAGGACGGTTCAATTGAAATCCAAGACCAATCCTGAGCTGATCGCTAAACAAGCTGGTCACGTCTCTCACTCTCAACATAGGTCATATTATATTCTAATGAGTCATTCCATTAGTGTAAGCCATATGTTTGGGCGCCTGCTACATGTACAGGGGATGTACGTGTGCACTGTACATGTTCAAAACATTTGTATATTGTTCCTAAAAATAAAGCATACCGGTATGTACAATTTTAACTTCAGTTAGCTAAATACATAAAGTAAAATGTGTCATTCACATGGACAAAGTATACATGTATTTCAAGTGAAAATGAATGGAAAGTATATGTTGACTCGATGGATAACCTAGAACATTTCCTTCACATTAGTCTTTCTGTATGAGCTTTTTTTTCCTCTGAATGTGAACCAATTTCTAAAATAGACTTTCCCCCAAAAAATCAAATGAAGATACAACACATTCAACATGCCCACAGTGTATGTGTACAAGACCGTCCATGGGACTTGCAACATTTCTAGAGGTGTAGGTACATGCTATTTCTGCTTACAGGAATGCAAGTGTATTATTATGAGCCAGACATGCACTGCTGCTGTGTCGATAATGAGTGACATTTGTTGATCCTTTGCAGATACTTCTGACAAGAATTTTAAAGGGTGTTCAGTGCAGCCCGAAAATAACACCATAATTGCTTGTATTCATTGCAATGTATTAAACAGAACGTCACAGATGAAATGAAACATTGAAAGGATTTAAAACGATATGCTATCATATTTCAAACATGACTTGAAGGCTCATTCCTAAAGCAGTTGTGGACAAAAGCTTCTTTGCCCACAATGTAGTCTAGTAATTCACATCAGAAATTAATCAGTCATTAAAGTTATTGATAAAGGTATTGCATTCCAAATTCAGAAATGAAATGAACAGTAACAAAATATCAGTCTTCATACAATTGATTCCATGTATAAACACCATCTTGGGCCCCTTGCACTTAACTTTGATTTCCCTGTTGCTAAAATGCACAGAAGTAAGGACATGTCTAAAAGGACACCAAATTATTCAACTTTCACAGCTAGTACCCTCTTCACACAACCACTTAACCTTTAAAAAATACACCGCTACTGGTGCAGATGGAGAAGTACACACTTATCTTTACACATGGTGAACATTGAAGGGGCATCTATCACGTATGTGTACTTAATATAGGTTTCGAAGAAGAGAAATCTGACTCAGTACTTAGGCTAGTTTAGAAAGTCCATTCATATTAATGACATAATAAATCAGGAACCTTGTCAGAATGGTACCCTACTTGCATGAATGAATCCTACTTCGGATATCAACCGAAAGAGCTTTCTTTTGTAGGCATACAGTAACTGTATTTGGGTCAGAGGAGAGTACATGTAATACAATAAAATGTAAAACACAGCAAGTGAAGTTTCAAATAAAAATTATTACCAAATATATTTGTTAGTTGTATTGTACAATGCATTTTCTTTTATTTTGAGTACCGGTAATGCAATGAAGTTGAAAGTTAAATAATAAACTGAACTTTTCAACTGAAGATACTGTAGGTACGATATGCTACGAATATCAGTGGCTGTTATGTAGGTTGCTCATGCGCATCCATTGATATTGTTCACCTCCTATTCAAATGAAACCATTACGAGCCATTAGTATCTCTGCCCTATTACCCTTCCCATCATTACTGTAGCCATTTTAACAGTAAACTAAACAAACATTTACATTTTCAAGTGAGATATAATAAAAGCCTACAAACGTGTAGATGTACCTGCTACAGTGCCTTTAAAAAGTTGTTTTTTAACTTTCAAAATTTGATAACAAAAAATGTTTTCAAAGGTAATGTTGAGTTCTGGAGGTGGAATATTTTTCAAGTAAATCTGAAAAGTTCATCATGGAGTAGATTATTGATTTGCATCGGTAAAATTAAAACTTGCACGTAGGTTTACCGTCAAAAACTTGCTGGAAAATCATATTTGCCAAAACCTGCAAATGACACTTGGCTGGAATATCTAGCAAGATTTCATAGAAATCCTTTTTTGCTCATTACTGTTTTACAATTTTGAACCAAATCATTAGCATGTAGAAGGCATGATTTATTTGATGTAATGAATATTTAGTTTAAGCTTGGTAGGAATCTCTGAGCTTTCATTTCCAATCATAACCAGTTACCTTCAACCAAAATCATCCCATCCCTCACATTAATCTGCTAAGCCTTTTAAGCATGGAAAGGAAACGGACTTGATCTCTTCTTCTAGTTTGATCCTGGATTTAGCCTTTTTTATTTTGGCAGAGTATGAAGAGTGTCATCATGCCAAAGACCAGCCCAGCAACGTGTAATCAGTCTCAAGGGTAGCCGGAGGGCTGGGTCATTAATTTTAAGGGCAAACTTGTGATTTCCAGGATGTGTAGAACATGAAATCCTTTAAGTGTATGTAGTTTCAAAACCTTAATAAGAAATCTATTCATAAATAAGAGATCTCTATTCATTCTTTACAGAGATAAAAAGGAAAATAGATCAAATATCGTTATCATAAAGATAGTCAATATTGATGCACGTGCTTAGAAACCCACTCATTCATTTTATGTATTATTATATTGGCATTTGGTCCACACACCATTAATCATATTCCAACACTAGCCTTTTCTGTATTAAAGGGTCATTTTAGGGATTGTGTCCAGAACAGGGGGCCATGCTACAGTACCAACGGGTAGTCATGGTTACACCCACCATGCTCTACTTAGCGAATGACATGGTTTCACACTTGAGTTTGACAGAGTGTCTACTTCTCTAATAGAGCTACACACACATATCTATAAAGCATGGGGTCTTCTGAATTTTTACAGGACCCATGTTAGGGTTCAGCCTCAGTTAAGATATCTCTTGGAGAGCTAGAGGGTTAACACTACCTTGAAGTGTGTGTACCAGTCTAAGTTACTGCCCTTCTGGCTCTCAACAGATACTCCAGCCTGTTTGGATACTTACAACTTTCCATCGATCTTTGACGATGGCGCCTGGATGCAGCAGGTCCTCCGCCATGGTGACCGCTGCCTGGTATCCAGGTGATGGTGGGAGTTACTGCTACGTATGGTCTTCGGCCCACTGCTCTCTCAGCATCCTAGATAACACAGAAAGAGACAGACAAAAAATGTGAATTTACAAAGCATATACATGCATTTAGTTTGGACTTGGAAAGAAAAGATTTATAAAGGATAAGAATGAACTTTAAAAAAAAAATACATGTAGTAATGATAGTACTACATTCCAAAAGAAATACAGAAAATCTTACCTTTTAACGATTTGAAAACATACAAAACTGAAAGCATATTTTCCCATACCGGACAGATCAATAAGTGCATTAATGTAAATAAATTTACGAACTGCTACAAAATGCTGCAACACCCACAAATCAAATGCATAGAGTACTTCCTAATACCCAACCTGACATAAATTGAAAAATCTATCGGGTAAACAAATGGCTAATTACCCATCATCTTGTCTGAGAAGAAAAATGGGTACTTACATGTAATGACCTTAGTTGTACAGTAAGGTGAGGTGTTGTTTATCAGTTATGACGTCAACTAATCCAAAGAGACAACACATGTTCATCTTTAATTTGAGCCTTGAAGTAAAGAGGATGCAGCCATCAAGCGACCTCACTGGCCAATGAACCTGCTGCTTGACACGACCTCTCATGGAAATCTTGAATAATTTTAGAAAGGTTGGATGCGAACTCCAACTGCAGACACTACAGTATTTAGTTATTTAAAAGGTGGAAAAGTTGATAAAGTGGACAGTTTTTGGGCGTGTTTATGCTTCACTTTTTCTGGCCAGAATCAAGCATCTGTTAGGCGTTAGTTTAAAACACTGTTGCGTTTATGCTCACTTTTGTAGAGTCACCGAAAAACGGCGATCACGATCGCTGATCGTAAACTCACAAAAAGATGCGTTTACAATTTGTAAACGCGTTTAAATGGGGTCAACGCACTGACCTCTAGTGGGTCTACGTAGCATGCACAGTGAAGGTTTGCGAATCCAGCTGGAAGACCAATTAAGGCCACACAGAGAGAATTGCCTGTA
>BEXV01000018.1:287796-305517 GCA_003118195.1 Hemicentrotus pulcherrimus | reverse complement strand
TACAGGCTATAGTACAGGAGCTACATATTCATTGAGTGTTGACTGGTTACACTTACAGGATGCGATGCAATCAACTTGACATTTGTAATAATCTTCTACAGAAAGACTGCACTCACTTGTACATGTAGCTAGGAGCTTGTGGCAAGAATGAAAAGTTGAACAATAAAAGATTAACTTTGTGTGTGTTTCCATTATACACAGGTAAACATGCATTAGTACTTTATAGCATACATGTACATGTAGTCTTGAATTCACCATAAATATACTTGTGATTCCCTAATTGCAAGCAACTATTGTTAGGGAGTTAGGGATAAGATTTTTCTTCTTCATTTTCTTTTATCTATTATTTTCAAATTTCAACATGTACATGTACATAAATGAACATGCACATGTAAAAGTACCAATCCTAGTTACACAGGGAGTAAAAAAAGAAATTTTAGCTACATTATTTTGCATAATTATAGAGCATAATTATCTTAGCAAGCTGGATTCTTTAAAGGCTCTGCTGTTAGTTCAAATTTTCTGCAAATGTGAATTCTTCAAAATTATGAGATTATTACTACCGGTATATGTACAGTTGTTAACAATAATAATATCAAACAGGGGTGGTATATTTGATACTTATTCATATCTTAACATTCCAATTGCCATAACAAAATTAAATTGTGCAGGATAAAACCCTTAAATTGTTGGTACTTCAGCAATCCTTTAGATCTATTCTGGTACACAACCATTTATGAGCACACATTAAAGACAATAGAGCACAAGTTTCACCACATGGGAAATTTGTACACATACAATGAAAGTAAGCGAACTAAACCTATGAAGCAATACCGGTACACATGGAAAATGGTGACAGTTCATGCAATGTATGTCTGTAACAAGCGACTTTGTGTAGAATTTACATTTGAAATGATGATCAAAATTTTCCTTACTAACAGGGTGAGTCAGTGAGGGAATTGGATTCCAATCCTTCAATGTACATGTAAGCCAAAATGCTTAAAATCCAAACACTGTTTAACTTTATAACACAGAAATGTGGGGTGGGGTGGGGAGGAGGGGGGGCTCAAAGTCTATACAAAGATACGGAAGGGCTCCCACACTTACATTTGTGTAGAGGGTCCAGGGGTTGATTTTTAAGGTCTGTATGCAAGAGCAGCACATGTAAAATATCCAACTCCCGGAAGTACGGTATTTGCCGGCGATAACGCCGCAGCACTGTATCCCGACTCTAATGCCATACCTGCAGTTTTCTGTGATGTATACATTGAAATGGATTGAAAATGGCGACTCTGCATGCTGAATGCTTCGCAGCAGCTCCGTTAAATGGGCCCTTCTTTTACTTTTGCAATGCATTGGCAAGAACTTACATGTAGATCAAGAACTATCGACAGATGTTGTTTTAGGAAGTTTATTTTTGTCTTCATATTAACAATGCAAGATAAAATTGCCGGTAAGATGTGTGGAAATGTACCGTTCGTAGTCCCATATGTGCAAATTCGTGCTAGGATTTCCTTATCTTTTTATACTCAATATACACTGCCACTGGCACTAGACCTAATACTAGGGTGTCTGGACTATTTTTCAATCAACATGTTGACTGTATGTATTTTTTATAAACGTTAAAGCTAATCTTGAGCTGTGGTATTTGAATCGTTTTTTGAGAGAAATTGCTATCATTTATTCTGGATTGTTTATCCTGCACTAGATTGGGTGTTTGCACCAGTGAAATAAAAACAAACTCACAAAAACTTACTAGGCATCATCTTCGATTTCGTTTTCATTTGTGTCTCCTTAGATCAAGATTAATGTATCTTGATCTTTGGATCCTTCGATAAAAACCGCAACTCCCATTTGCACATAGTGACCCGTGCCGGGCCTACTAGCCCAGATTTCCTTATCTTTTTATAATCAATATACACGGCCACTGGCACTATACCTAATACTAGGGTGTCTGGACGATTTTTCAATCTTCAATTTGGGATCGTTTTTCACCATTTTTTAAAAATGTGTGAATAAAAAATTTATCAATAATAATAAATTTATATTTGAAGACTTATCGATGTTTCTATCAAAAGATAAAGCCCCTCCCCAACTCTGCAATATTCATAGCATTTTTTCGTCGGACTCGACGAAAAAGACGTAAAGGCAGAGTTATGTTATTTTGCTAAATTTAGCAAAATAGCTAGCAGATGCTCCATTGCGTAATATGCATGTGTATGCATTGTGTACGCTTGTTGCTAAGCTGAATGCGAAAAATCTGACGAAGTTGTTTCCGCGCTATCACCATTGACATTGAGCATAGGCCTAACGTGTACGCACTTCCTGGTTGGGTGCGCGATCTGCTAGCCATACCATATAACGTGCATTAACTTCCGGGTTTGAATCGTACGCTGTCCGAATGCATATTTATGTATAGTTGTTTTGCTATGTAACCATGCTTTGGACTGAGCGGACCGCATGCCTCCCTTATTAGCTTATCCAACAAATAGGGGGAAGAGTATTTTTAAACTGTTGGGGCTAGTTATCTCTTGGGGCTAGCGAAAAAATAGGTGCATACNGTTTTGAGAGAAATTGCTATCATTTATTCTGGATTGTTTATCCTGCACTAGATTGGGTGTTTGCACCAGTGAAATAAAAACAAACTCACAAAAACTTACTAGGCATCATCTTCGATTTCGTTTTCATTTGTGTCTCCTTAGATCAAGATTAATGTATCTTGATCTTTGGATCCTTCGATAAAAACCGCAACTCCCATTTGCACATAGTGACCCGTGCCGGGCCTACTAGCCCAGATTTCCTTATCTTTTTATAATCAATATACACGGCCACTGGCACTATACCTAATACTAGGGTGTCTGGACGATTTTTCAATCTTCAATTTGGGATCGTTTTTCACCATTTTTTTAAAATGTGTGAATAAAAAATTTATTAATAATAATAAATTTATATTTACAGACTTATCGATGTTTCTATCAAAAGATAAAGCCCCTCCCCAACTCTGCAATATTCATAGCATTTTTTCGTCGGACTCGACGAAAAAGACGTAAAGGCAGAGTTATGTTATTTTGCTAAATTTAGCAAAATAGCTAGCAGATGCTCCATTGCGTAATATGCATGTGTATGCATTGTGTACGCTTGTTGCTAAGCTGAATGCGAAAAATCTGACGAAGTTGTTTCCGCGCTATCACCATTGACATTGAGCATAGGCCTAACGTGTACGCACTTCCTGGTTGGGTGCGCGATCTGCTAGCCATACCATATAACGTGCATTAACTTCCGGGTTTGAATCGTACGCTGTCCGAATGCATATTTATGTATAGTTGTTTTGCTATGTAACCATGCTTTGGACTGAGCGGACCGCACGCCTCCCTTATTAGCTTATCCAACAAATAGGGGGAAGAGTATTTTTAAACTGTTGGGGCTAGTTATCTCTTGGGGCTAGCGAAAAAATAGGTGCATACATATTTTCCTTACGTCTAGCCGGACAGAAGCCTGGGGGCGCAGTTCAGGAAAGTGGCAAATTTTGGAGCTTGGATGCAAACAACATTTTAATCACTGTTTTGATCAAGATATTTTTAGAATTTCTGGGGTCACTGGGGTGCGCCCCTTTTGAGAATATGGGGAAAAACTGGCTCTTTCATATGACACCTCATTTATTGAGTTTCACCTTCAGGATCACAAGTCCTAAAGGTTTTAATTTCATGCACGTAGACTGCATAGGGATGCGTGCAATCTCTATGGGAAGGATTTTAGCACACAACATCGGGTGCGCCATCGATCAGACACCCTACCAATACATTTTCTACCAAAATTGCAAGGCCTAGGCTAGGCATGTATGTAGTTTATTTGTAATCTTGAAGATTCAGTGTAAGTTTTGTTTGATTTTGTGAGGATTTGTTTTCTATAATTACCAGAATTCAAGTTCATCTTTATTCAATCAATTGTCAATATTAAATCATTAGATCAAGATCTAAAACTGTTTTATTTTTCTTGTTTTTTCAAACCCGTCCAGTCAGTCCTAGTAGTACTAGATCTACGTCTGACTTCACTAGACCTTATAGGGAATATCGACAAATGTCAGTTTTATCAAAAAATAACCCATACCAGACGGTTATTTCTGTCTAGAGTAGTGGCTCTGGTATGCGGCAGATCGGCGGGAACTGCCGATTTCATTTTTATCCAAATACTCACAGAATACTTCAATAGTACCCTCAATATAGAGTCCATATACTTACCTATTAAATAAAAGTCACAAATAACCTAAATGACCCACAGGGTGGTCAGCATTGACCACGTATCGAAATGCTTTGAGTTCCCCGGTTTGCGGTACGCGTACGTCACAAAGCTTTATGCGCTACGTCATGATCAAAGCATGTACCAAATTACTACGGGTAACCCAAATTCTCATGTTTATCTGTTGCTACAGTAATTTTTTCAAGTTTTAAACAATTTTACCTTTTCCTCGAATGGATCATCCCATACGGGGGTACGTACTACTAGAAACTATCGGGTCATAGTGGGTACACACATCAGCACACATACCATCGTACACGATCCCACCTGTTAGGTTTGTATTGACACCCCCAGCTGCAAACCAGAAAAACACGCAATTACGTGCCGGTTCGCGGTCACCCCAAGCAACTCAACTGGGCATGCGGTGGCACAATCAAAATTTCTGCAATGGGAGACAGACCACAGCCATCATACTTCCACAAAAACATCAAATTTCACCTCCGATCGGACACATATAGGACAAATAGAGCTCTAGTCATGACTCGATCTCTCAACTCAAAAGTTAACACCTGCTGGATTTTTCATCGGCGACCGGTGCCGTAGATTTCCTACATCGCTGACGGATACTCCGTACCGACAGGTACATCTGCTACGGACGTTTTCGGCAAAGCAGAACTTACCGGGGAATCCACGTTAGGTTTCAATGATTATTATCAAGTCATATATTTATAAATCAATACCCCTGGCCGCAAACCGGGCTAGACCTCTATGCCACAAACCAGAGACTCTAGACTAGGTCTACTATAGAGTCTATGTAACAATTGAGGAACAGAACAAATATTTTTACACCTTAGAAGTTAGAACCATGACAACGAACTTCTTTGCTGTGGATGTCAATGCAATGGAAAGACAACAGTCTGTTTCATCATAGTCGTACGTGTGTACACGTCGTATCAACTATCATGTCAAAAGTGTCACACACACCGCACTAGACGAATGACTACCTACGTACAGCTTATCAGCGAGCGGGCCAGGCGAGGGGTAATAGTAAATGAAGCTTCGTACGCCTTTCGCGGCTGCACACGGATGTGCAGAGGAATGACAGTTTGTGGTCATGTTTAGTCATGTTTTATTCCACCATATAACAAATGTATTTTACTAACACATTAAATGAATATCAAGATATGTTCTTTACATACCTGCTTCCTCCTGGCGTATCACAGAAAGCAGGAAAAAGTATTTTATAGCTCCGATTAGTAACAGATCGCAGCTTTAGAGAAATGCACAAACAACATCACATAATATCCCAGGATGCTTTGTTCTCGATATCTTTCATGTAATTTTTTAGTCTTTTTACTTCAGACACGATTAAGTTCATAATGCGTGTACACAGAAAGAACATGGAAAAGGTTCGAAATTGATCAATACAAAATTGGCCTAAACCGATATAATAAGAATAAATTAGTTTTTCATACACAATAAAAAATACTCCCTAGACTCTATAGGTAACATGAACACATTGATAGTGACTAATACCTACAGATTGAATCAAATCAAATCATTCATGAACAGGACTTTTATGAAGATAACAGAATCAAAATCACAGTTGGGAAGCTATAAAGGGAAATGGAGCAGTTTGCTTATCGGAATTTGTTCCCCAAAGGCTCGAAGTTGATTACTAGATCTAAAACTTAGATGCCGGTATATAGTCTACAATTATGTGTCATACATCTTAATAAAACCCCTACATGAATATGAATACAGTGATACATAGTTACCTACAAATTTAATCAAATTTGAGAATTGACTTTTCTGAAGCTGAAAAAAAAATTATAACAAAAAAATAGTTTGAACAACAGGGAAAGGGAACAATTTGCCCCCCCCCATACACACCTATTTCAATGAAAATAGCTGTGCAATTGTAATGAAATCATTGGATACGAAGGTCATTTTTTTCAACCTCTAACATGGCACGACACACTTATACATTGTTCCCAAGGGAGTGGAGAATGTGCATACCGGTACATTCTGTTCAGGCAAGCCTGATTCCGATGACCCAGAGGGTAATGATTTTTAGCCCTTCAATAGTCAGTCAGGTGCTTATATCGATCAGCCTTGGTATTATGAACCCCGTTTTTATTTTGTTTAAACATCGATCATTAGAATACCCCACCACAAATATTTACCAGATGTCTGTAGGTCAACCGAAACTTCACTAAACTACAATGAAGCTAATTAAATCTAAAGACTTTAGTTTCCTAGCTAGCCCGAACCCCCCGCCCAATAACCCTAGCCCTAACACTAGGTGTTGGGCGTTTCACTTTATTATACGGACGTACAGGCCTAAGTCAATTAACATAAAAAATCCTTTTTTTTTCTTTATGTTTCATATTTTCAAATTGGATTTAAGTCCATGGTAATGTTCAATACTAAGGGCTGTTCAAATTGTAGATAATGATAATATTTTTAATCTATTGATTTTTTTTATTGATTTTTTTATTTTTACAGAGTCCTTATTTTTCACCTTAGGTTTTATTATTATGTTGGAGTCTTGGGAACAGGAAAAGGTTTTTTTCATTATCTGTATGATTCATTCAAAGAATAATATAAATGTGTTGCTAAAACAATCTCTTTGCATGGAGCACATAGAATCTTATGATAATTTTATTAAGTCTGTGGTACAGACTATTTTTTTTAAATATCCCATAATCCATTGCGTTTCCAATATGGCAGCCTCCTTGGTCAAAACGTAAATTATACATGTGTTTACGTGGGGATTCGTTTATGTACGTATGTGTATGTGAGTAAACGTGAATGAGAAAGGTCCGTTTTTGTGTCGTTAGATGAGATCGACGGTTATTAGAACAATGAAGTTACTTACACATAATATGCTGACATCTCACGTCAAAGGAGTAAAGAATGGATACCCTCTAAAAATAGAGGTAAGATACATGTCGTTTTTTTTACTCATTGACATTGTTGATAACTTGATGATCGAGTCGTCAGTGAATGCGTTTAGCAGAATTCAGAACACCACTGGCAAGCCGCATGCCGCAATGGCACGCACGGCGCCGGGGCCCGGCCGGGGACAGCGAAAGTGTTGGTTGTGCTTGTGCAAGGTTCTTCACTTGCACTTTTTTTTGCAGCAAACATCCCCTAATACCAATACTACTACATAATACACCACACAATACTACCACAAGCCCATTTTCTTGTTGTTGTTGGCAGGATTGCTTTGATTTCCATGATGCATGGCAGCCATATGGCCGATTGAAATGACATTTAGACTTTTAGAGACTTAAGTTAGGGCTTGTTAAACCAACGACAAGACAGTCATAACTTTATCCACCAACTACGGAGATGTCTCTGATCTTCCTAAACCGTTTCACGAAGAGCTAGCTTACTAAATAGATATCTCGTGAGATCGATACTATCGGTGAGAAGAGGACTTAGCCTTCGTCGCAATACCACAGGATTATTACAAAAGTGATATTAGGGAAAATGCAATTATTTAGATGAATTAGTAATACAACAGATTGAAAATGATACAAAGAAATAAGAGATGCAATATACTTCCAAATTTGGGTAGATTATACAATAAAAGTACTGGTATTTGTAAATTATAATTGTGAGTAGTTCATTACATGACCCGTGAATCAGTTTTGTTCTTGAGATGGGTAGTGGGTACCCCCCGATATTTTCATTTGATAGTTAAATAAATATACACCAATATTTTCATTCTTAGAAAAATACGATGTAATGACTTTTTTGTCCAATGTTTTAGGTGTCAGTTGAATAATCAAATGACAAAACTTCAACATTCCGAACGCAAACACATGTTTAAAACGATTCATTTTACACATTTGAAGATAATATGGGTCTGAAAAGTAAATAATACACTTTGAACTATGGCTTGCCTGCCGTGGCAGATTACCCATCCCTTCAAGGATTTTACAATATATGTAAAGAAACGGGTATAATCAGTTTATAAAAGTCGGAAAAGCCTAAGATATAAACATGGCATATTTTCAAAAGATTTTCTGATGTAAAGAAATAATAACTTCCTGTTTAAGTGAATGTGTAGAAAGATCATATCTGGAGGATATATTGTCCTTTCTTTCTAGCTATAGTCTACCCAATAAATGACATGTCATAGCTACCCCATCGAATAAATAGTTATGACAGAGATATGACGGAAGGCGTCATAACTCCTTAGTCGTGAACTTGTCCTTGTCCTTCGTGAAACACGTAGCGGACAAGTAGCTCACTAATGGTGATTTAGTCAAGAAGTTAGACTTACATGTATGACGGTTTCTAGGAACAGGCCCTTAGTCTATCCAGAGTTACTAAGACTTATTTAAATAAATTATAAATAGTCTAATCAGATAATATAAATGACAGGGATTCCATCATAGATCCTTAAGATGCAAACTGCAAAGTGCAAGTTACATTTAAATTCAAGTGATGTTTTATCTCTTCTCCACACTTTTGTCATTTTGCCTCAAGAGTCAGAAGTACGAGCTTATCATCTAGTTATACCAAAAAGATTGTAGTATATGGTCTTACAAAGATACAAACAATTATTTTTTTATGTATATTTCAAGTCTGCATGTTCCTAACTTGTTTTACAGCCTGAAAATACAAGGATACTGGAAGTGGAATTTAATCCAGACTTCATCGCTAGAATGATTCCAAGAATAGACTGGACTGCCCTGTATGACACAGCATGTGGTGTAAGTCTTCTCTTTCTATTATTATTTGGCATGTTTTTCACCATTTTTCACCCTTTTTCACCATTTTTCACCATTTTTCACATGTGCTTTTTAATTGAAGGCATCACTTTATATGCAATTTGATACTGAAGTGAAGAAAAAGATATTTCAATAAAGCGAATATATATAAATGTATGTCCATTTGTACATGTAAGATTGATAGCTATTTAAAAAAAAAAGAGTGATTACTAATTGAAAATGAGAATCATTGGGAAGCAAGAGTTTTATTATTTCTAAGATTTCCCTTATTTCATGCATATTGTAATTTTGTTAATGTCGTTATTTTGATACTCCTATCACCATCCCATATTAGAACAAAAATAAATAGAAATAAGTCTTATAATACAGTTAAGCATATCTTTCTCTCAGTTGCATAAACATAAATGTTTATCTTAATCTTAATTTTTTGATACATTTTATTCTTTAGATCAACATGAATGGTAGCTTACCTGCACAACCAGTTGAAAACTATGAGAGTGATGAAGACTTCTTGAAAGAGGCTCATAGAGTCTTACTTGAGGTAAGCTGAATACTCTCCTATCATATTCATTCTCCTCTCATCTATCTATCTACATGATTCTATCTAACTAACCTATCTATATGTTTAATATTGTCTCTTTCTTTTGTATTTCTGATGTTTGTAGTTTATTGTTGTAGGCACAATATTTTTCTTAAGAAAGAGACTCGATATATATTTAAAAATCCATTTATTGAGTATTCAACAAAAGCTAAGCTCAAGATTGCTGACAAAAACAGAACAAAACGCCTATTTTTACCATCACTATGAAAAAGGATTTTGTTTTCCTTCATGTTGATTTGATTTCTTATGATATGCATAAAAACTAATACGGACAAATTAATGTGTAGTTGTGCAAATATACTTTGAATTTTCAATATTCTTTCCTTATTTTAAATGACAGATTGAAATAGTAGAAGGTAACCTTGTGTGTCCAGAGTCTGGAAGAAAGTTTCCTATCAAGAATGGGATTGCTAATATGCTACTTAATGAAGATGAAGTATGATAAGGTGAGTGAGTGAATTCTGCAGATCAAATTAAAGTTGACTATCACCCCAGATAAGTTCCCTCTCTTTAAAAAGATCCCCTCCCCTAGGAATTTAATACCTGGACGACCAGCCCCACCCAACCATTGCCCCTAGGAAAGCTTCTTTCCCCAAGGCAATTGACCCCTGGACAAATATCCCCTAATTAATAATTGCCCTGTAAATAGTGGCCTAGGGGTAACTTGGGCAAGTTCATTTTTAAGGGGTTATTGCCAAGATTTCATCTTTGGGTTGTATTCCTGAAACCTTGTATTATTATTATTGCATTAGCTATAAAATAACATATGCTTCTACTGTATGTTGTAGATAAAACAATAAAGTTATTTTCAATTTAATGATAAGCTGTGGGTAAAATCTTAGGGGGAAAAGATCATGACTTATATCATTGATGATTTAAATTGAACACATTTTCAGTCACGATTTGTTTGATCAAATGCTAGCCACTGCATGTATGTTGAAACTTTGTAGAAACAAAAACCAACGACTAATCATCACATAAACTATCCTTGACTCACTATATCATTTTGCAGAGTTTTGTCATGATCCTAAACTTTTCCTGATATTTTTTTTCTTGCAGATCAGTGACACTCAATTATTATACAGAGAGCTATGAAGAGAAATATTACCTTTCCAGCCATCAAAGGGATTTTGGCCTTATGCGTATTTATTCAGAGCAGCACATCAGAACAGTTACCAGTACTTCATGGCTAGGTAGACATGCTCCATCAACTCATGTGACTGTGTTACTGTTACATCATGAGTCAAAATTACACAGAACAACTACAGTGTTTCTTTGTGAAGATGATTCTTTCTCTTGTTTTTGGAAAGGCAAACATATATTCATCATTTTGAACTTGTATATACATGTATGGAAATGAGGAGCAGACAAGGAGACTGAATATACACACGAGGAAACATACATGAACCCAATGCCTGTGAATCTGAATGAGAAAAAAATATTTTGTGAACATTTTGTCTCCTTGGTAGTACTTGTCCACAAAAGGTCCAATGGACAATAGCCCTTTAATAGTCTTGTGAACCTTTTTGACTAGTTGTTAGTCTGCATAAAAATGTTGCACCTTAATATTTTCACAGGATGAGATGACCCCATCTGCAGATATTTGATAATTGATTCAGAGGGCAGCATTTTTGTGATCAATTAGTCCACCAACTTTAAGGGATAAATTGATGATTTTTGATAGTTTATTGAAATTATATCAAATGAAAAGAAAATCATGTTAAATCTCATATTTAAGAGTGTTATCACTGAAAAAGGTAAACATGTGTTATCGAATTTGATTTCATCTGAATATTCCAGGCTTTCATATCAGTTTAATTTGACAGCTGAAAGTTGCTTCACTAGTATTATCTTTCCTGTTTGAAATGCCTGGAAATGTGGGACAAGATCAAAGAGGATAAAAGTGTGAAGAGGGAGTTTTGTTTTACAGCATCCTAATAGTAAATATATAATTGCACAGTGTTGGTAAAAACTAGTAAGCAAGCAGATTATGAATAGATCTATTTGGGAGTATACACCAATGAGAATGTAACATAAAGATGTGTGTCTATCAATCATTTTATTCTGATGCTCTGTAGGGCTTATTTTATACCAGTTTATAAAAAAAACATAGTATGAAAGGAAATGCTGGATTTAAATACTGTGTAGAAGAAGCTAATATTGGGGATGAAACATATCTCAGTTGGGGTTTATACTCAATATGGTGATAAGTTTATAAGGACAACTTATGGATTTCATGCAATATGCATCCAGTGTAAGAATATAGATGCAGATTTGAGATGGCTGACATCTAGAGGATCTGCTTTCTGGAACACATAGAATAGACTTGAGTGCATTTCTAAACATTTGAGGCAGTGTGCACTTTGCTAATGTAATCATGGCTCTCAACTCACTTTAGAAATACATGTATAGCACCCTCTATTGTTGAGGTTGTGTATTGTTGGGTGGTATATTGCACATAATATCAACCATTTCACTTGGTTTAAACTTATTTACTTCTAAGAGAGAGATTAATCTTGTTGACCCTAAATTTTGCCTGAAGATTTCCACACATAGCAACAGCTGATTATACACAATGTGAACATTAATTGAATAGCTGATCTGTAGTGGGTTTTAGTTGTTTTTTCCTTTTATTAATTTTATGTGTACAGTATTGTACTACTCACAGGGATGCAATTATATGATATCTAGTTTAACAATTTATAACAAAACATTTGTCTCCTTGTGTAAACAGATATTTGAATAGTGTTTGTTCCTGTTCAAAGATGGGACCATGTTCTTCACTTTTAATTTCACTTTCAATTTCGATGTACTTGTGCATTTTTGTGTAATTTTTAAAGATCTACCTCTCTCAATCAGCTTATTTTACCCAAGCAAGCATCTTGTACAAACAAACAGTGATATAAAATACTTTCCCTGAAGAATGATAAAGAATGAGTGTAGTGGTGAGATAATGATGTTTCTAAGTAAAGTACTTGTTATCGATACTGTAGCACATAACTTTGTTTTGTTGCTTTTGTCTACATAAATGTTCTTCACTCGTGGACAGGAATGTATGTTGGTTGGTTCATTCATTGAATACTATGTTTTTAAACAAATGGTTCACTATTTGTTGAAAAGCAGAAATCTTGTTTTCAATAATTATATAACACTATGGTGTAATGTCGGTCTGTTATTTTTCATCCCAGTTTCTTGGTATTACATGATACCTTTTTTATCTCGCTCCATCAATTTTTGTTATTAATTAAAAGTAAATGATGTAATTTATGAAAACAAATAGTAAAAAGTGTTTCTGCATTTGTGTCTGTTCTTTGTTCCTGTGCCTTTGAGTTTTGTTTGTATGAAATTTTAATTAAACATAGTATATAGACCAACGTACTACATTTACTCGGGTACCCAGATACAAGATGAACTCTCTACTTTTTTTGTTCATTCTCTTTCTCTCGCTCTGTTTATCTCTCTCTCTTTCTCTCTTTTTCTCACCCCCCCCCCTCTCTCTCTCTCTCTCTCTCTCTCTCATTCTTTCCTTTACCTCTTCTACCACTTTCACTTTTCCCTTTCTTTTCTACCATTACTTTGAAATTTTCTATCAAAACAAAACTTGGTGTATTGCTGCAAAATCCTAAAATTGTACCGATTATAATAAATGCACATGGACAATGTGACACATGAAAATTACATTGACAAATGTTATCCTTTCTGATTATCAGATTGTTTATTTACAAGCATACAAATAAAATAACGTTAATAATATAAATAGCAGTCTTGGAGACAACAATCAAACTATGTTATTATAGTACATGTGGAAACAGGGAGGAATAGTGGAATTAAAATGTAATAATACCTGGTTTAAAATCAGCTAATATTAACACTGAGACCTTTAAGGCATTGTCAACACGTGTATTAATTCGGTAACACTTCTAAGGCAATTTCATTTAAGTATGGTGAAAAAAATGCCTGTTTTAGTTTTATCACGTAAAACTTGTTAATTTTTTTTTTCTTTGCACCCAGCCAATTATAACTTTCATTTGGGTTATATTCATTTACTTTTTAAGAATAATATACATGATAAAAAGTGGGGTTCTATGTCCACCAGTATATTAGCACCTGTAACATTGAGAAAGAGGACCTCAAAATCGAGCTTCCCAATAAACATGAACTTATACATAATGTAACCGCTAAGCAAGAAATAAATGAACAACCTGAATGTTTAGAGGTAGCTTGTGCGAAATTTGCATTCCTAATAATCTTCCTTGTTCTTTATCCATAGATTAAAGAGGTTAGTTCAAATGAAAAGAAAAAAAAGAATGGAACAAAGCTGTCAAAACGCTTTTAAAGAAAAGAAAGAAAGAACGTACACAAAAGCCTCCCTGCAATGTACGAAAATAAATCTAAGAGAATCAAATTCAAGATAAACCAAGAGCAAAATATCATATACACAGTTGCCCATAAAGTTGGAATATTCTCTTCTTACCTCTTTTCATGAAGGATTGTAACAATGTTTTTTTTAATTTTTATTTATAGATAAATTTTATACGTGTATCTTCACATTGATTACTCTCAGGAGTCATAAAAGCTGCAAAATGGCCAACTTGCACCTGCGCCACAAAGCATACTTGACCGATGAAAACAATATTTCATGTAATATCCGTCTTTCATTGAAAGATGATTGGATGACATTAAAATAAATATACATGTACATATTTCAGTAAGAGATATATGATGATTTCACACTTTACATTTTTTTGGAGTAATTCGGTTAGAAACATATAAAAGTTATCATTAGCTATATTCTAAATTGTTAAATACAAACTGCATTTGACTAATCGAGTACATTTTGAATATGCATAAATTATTTGGTATGAATGATAAACTAAATTCATTTGATGAAAAATTACATAAAAATATTCTCATACAATCATCAGCTAAACAAAATGACACATACATGGGTAGATGAGCTAATATGATGAGCTACTAGATATTATGCAACATAATAACACTATACAGATTGCTGACTAAGATTAGAACCGAGATAATGATAATAGATTTCAGCTGCTAAAGAGTACTCGTCACAACGATAATATGCAATGCGCCCAGATTCTCGAGAGGAGGGCGCCATTGCATTTTGAAAGATACAAGAGTATTTGGCACAAGTCTTTAATCACAGGCGGAGCCTGGGAGCAACAGGCCAACAGGGACGCCCGCCCCGAACGCGATCAAAAAAGAAAGGGAGGGGATATGAGGGAAAAGAAAAATAAACAAGAAAGAAAACTATTGGTGAATTCTGGGCTTTCCCCTCTGAGGGAAGGAGGGAATAATGGCTGGGCTAAAATCTGCAGGATGGATTATTAGTATATAGTATTTGGTTTGTTTTGGTGAATGCAGTAGAATATTGGAATGCCTTTAAAAATTGCGTTGCATGATGATACACACACTCGTGTATTAATTAAAACATAATCGTACTCCTCCACCCTACCCTATATATTGCTCTAAAATTAATCCCCTTTTTCTTCAATTCGCATAACCATCATTTTCTTGTCGCTTCATGATGTTGTCTGTCTTGTAATGAGAGATGTATTGAGAAACCACGAAGCACCAAAATAGTGTTGGTAAAAAATATTCAATCGTAAGCAAGATTAATTCATGATACTTATCTAATTGAACCAAAGGATAGCTCTCAACGAAGGTGTACTGAAGCTTTTCTTGTGTGACACAATCAGAGTTATTGGAAATTTAAGACGAACATTTTTTAATATGTCTTCATTCTCCTGTGAATTCATAATCATCTCTTGATTAGATCACGATCCCATCATGGTGTATTTATAATATGACATGGGTTTAACAGTCCTAATAACAACTTTCATGAACTCTGTAAACCTATTGCACCATGGGAAGATGTACTGAAAATCGACGGGTCATCTATCGTCTCATCATCCATACCTTCGAATGAGACACCAAGCAAGGCTGATAATGACAGAGTTACAGGAGTGTCAGGAGTGGGATCGTCAGCTCTTGAAAGGGGAGTTATAGTGTGTACAGTGTAAGATTCTGTGCTAATTGTTTTTTCTGTCGAAGGTTTGACCAGTCCCGATGCTTCAAAGCATGCTTCATTGGACATGTGTATGTTTCCTGTACCTGATCTACAACCAATAAAACTGTCCGGGACAGGTAAGTTGTCCGCTATAGTCGGCAAGGAAAAGTCAGTCGAGAAAAATGGGTCCACACCAAGATACTGTTTGACAAACGACTCGGATAAAGGGCCATCTTGATCATCTAGCAATTCGGGCGTGGGAGGTACAACAGGATGAAAATCTGCAATGTCTGAAATGGCAAATGCATCGGTTAGAGTGCATGTAGAACTATCGGCAAGAGAAGTGACGAGCGAGACACTGGCGGATGTGTCCTGGAAAATAGGATCTGCGACAGTTGTCATTGGAATCGCGCTGAATGACATGGTTGGAAACACGGGTGCATCAATGACGCTCGTCGGAGTCGCCGGAGTCGAAGGCTCCGTGCAACTACGGCTATGAGTTGTTGATGGCGTCGGAGGAAAGTATGATGATCCGTAAGGCGATGTTGACGCTGTCGTAGGCGTCGTCGCCATTGTCTTTGCTCCAGTCATAACAGTTTCACTCAACATTGGCAAGTTGTGTATGTTTATCACCTCGTGATTTGGTGACTGGATGATTTGTGGTACTGGTATCAATTCGCAAGTTGAGTCAGTGATTTCGATGCTTGAAGGTGTTTGAAATACTGGTGGTGATGCTTTCTGTATCATACATTTAGGAGAATGCATGTCAAGCAGGAATTGTAGCTGGCTTCGTTCCGATTCAAGTGCTTTCATTTCTTCTCGAAGCTTCGTATTTTCTGTTTCAAGCTGCTGTGCTTCCTTTAAAAGAAAATATAAAAAAGAAGTATAAGAATTAAGATACTTATATACATGTACATGTACTATCATTCCTTCATTCCCTTTAGTTACTGTGTTGTCTTGGACACGCGATCCTTGTGGTGTAACTTATAGGTAAAACTAAAAATTGATTTCAGAACAATAGTTACAGAAGTCTGCATACATTAAAAACAGCATGTGAAGAATACTTCAATTTCATATGAAAACAAAGAGAATATTCACAATCCTTCAGAACAAACATGCCAATCATAGTTTGTTTTCTTGTTTGTTTGTTTTTGTTTCAATTCGTGTTTCGTTTCTTAATGGTATTCCGGACATGTTTCACATAATGTTCATCGGGTCATTAAAAATAAGTTCCAAGTTTTCAGCATGAAAATATTTTACAAGACATTGAATAGACCGACAGTATCTGCAAAGCTTCAAACTTTACAAAGACATGTCCTGAATAACGTAAAATTTGATTTGATTTGAAAACCACATGGCAGCTCAACAGTTGAAATGAATGGAATTTGCATCATACAAAATCCAAATAAATGCAATACAAAGTAAATATGATACAATTTGACATTAAAACTTATACATGATTAAAGAGAAATACAATAGACCTTTTAATGCTAAGGCATTAAAATTGAAATAGAATAGGTTGAAATTAAATTTCATACAGATCAAGCGAAGAGCTGCCGTTTCAAGTAATCAAAAAACAAATTAGGTGTACAGTATACTACTTAGTATAAAGAGGGAGTTGGGTATGTGAAATATGATTATAAATAAGTTTATTTAAAGGCATAGGGATTTGTATCTTAAATCTTTAAAACTATGTAATAACAGAATTGCAAAAACGTTCTTAGTCATATTTTGTCTCTCTCTAACTGTGTGTTTTCAGTTAAAAACCAATACCATGCTCAGATATCTCGACAACGTATGTTAGTATGTTATATGATCAAACAATTCATGTTTTGTTGTCGTAATATTTAAGGGGCATGCTTGCTTGCTTGGTTGATGGGTCGGGTCAAGAGAATAATCGTGAGCGAGCGGTACATACTTCTACGAGGTGTCCCACTGCATTCCTCTTTTTACTTCGACACTTGGAGGCAGCATCACGATTTCTCTCTTTTTGAAGGCGACGTCTTTCCTCTTCTTCAGGTGTGAGCTGGATCAACAGTCAAAAAGAGAAAAGAGGGGAAAATATGAATTAATCACACATCGATGAAAGATTAAGATAATTT
>BEXV01000018.1:259788-287672 GCA_003118195.1 Hemicentrotus pulcherrimus | reverse complement strand
CCCCTTATGATGTGGAATTGGAAGAAAAAATGGTCTCGTGTGTACAAAGAGTTGTAATTTCAGTAATAGTGATTCCCGCATTTTTTATCATTCTTTTATTTTTACTGTTGATACTGAATGTTTAGCTGTCCTAGTGATGGTTGTCGATAAGCATTATGCATGAAAAGCATGGTTACAATACGAAACACCAAATGAAGATTTCACTCCTGACGTATGGTTTCAGACCACCGTGTCCTCGATGGGATCAAGAATACAATACGTTATGTAATAGTTATTATGTGATGACGTCAGTCTTTTTGTTGGTACTTTGAGGGAACTCAAAGACACAATAGTCTCCCCCTTTTACATGCAACCACTACGTTGCAGTATCTCTGTAACTCGTTTCCTTCTTGTTTACATTTACCATCTATTTTGAAGTCTTTTATCTGTGCTGAATAGAGTTCGAGGATGGAACTATAGGTATTCATGATTAGCTACATTATACTAAGTCACTCCATTTTTAGAAAATTTCTTTTACTAGCTTGGCTAAGCGTATTAACAGAGGCGAAAAAAGCCCACTGATAATTATTTTAGAATTACTTTGTAACAATCATAGATATAATGCAACCATAGAGATATATACTTATAACTCTATGAATTCAACTCTCTTTTATGGTCGCCATCAGAGAAAGATTACGACCCCCCCCCACCCACACACACACCCTTTTCGTCCTATGTGGTTAAGTGTTGCACCCGCCAATTATCAACATGAGGGGTGGGGGAGGCCGTTACTATTGTTTGCCGGTAATTTTCCGGTTCTCCCATTCCAGATATTCTTTCGTAACTCTTAGTGATCTGCTAAACATCCTAAATTGACGCTTATACAAAAATACAAAAATGTGATAATTGATATTTAATTGCCGAACAAATATGATAAATAAATATACAATGTACAGCATTATGCTCATTTTATTTAACACCCCGCACTAGTTCTATAACAACCTGTGAATTTCCCTTTATCCTCTTCAATAATTGTGATAGAGGGGGATAGACTCTTACCTTGTCTGGAAGTCGTGGAGTAAAGTCGACTCTGACATCGGGTAATCCCCTTGTCTTTCTCCTGGTAATGATGGCATCCTTGAGCTCTTTTTTAACGAGAGGGGTGATGTCAAAGTTCACCCATTCTGCCGTGCTACTGCTTCCGACAGATGCGACATCGCTCTGCGAGTCCGACTGGGACGCGGTATCGTCCGACAACGTGTCGCGAGTCGACGACTGGGAATCGCTCTCCGTGAACGATGGGAGACGGTGTCTGTATGATCCTGAATTGCTGGGCGTGGTCGGAGGTCCAAGTGGTGGTTGGGGGGCATGGTATGGTGACCCGCTGGGTATGGTTCCCGGACCACTGAGTGGGGTACCAGGCGTAAGAGGGGTGGTAGGAGGAGTATTGCTGATACTGTTTGACGTACTACTAGCAGGTTGTGGGCTTGATCGATCACCTCCTTTCATCATAATATCTCCAAACTCTGTAGAAAGTCATAGAAATGGAAGGAAATAGCTTTAAATGAAGTTTTGGGGACTATCCAGTATCTGCACAGTCTACAGTTGGATATGTTTCATTATTGTTCCGGTCGGAAAAATATTGTAAATGATTTATGTTAATATTTTTTTTTTATGTTAATATTAATAACTTTTTGTTTTTTGTTTTTGTTATACATTATCTGTAAAATGTACACGAAAAATAATACCAAAATAAACAATGAACTGACAACCGTTGTTATACCTGAATGTTTGTTCTCCAAAAATAGAATCAGTCATTACACTAATTTATGTTATAGGTTAGATATAAATATATATCTGTCAACATTTAATAGAGCAATATAATACCTATGTGCTTGCTTATTAATTAGTGCGTACTAATTAGAGTCACTGTTTACTAAACTGTCCACAAAATCCATTTTATTTGTTTTACCAAGTTTAATATAGGCCTCGTAAGTGAACATGACTGTGTGGCTTATTATCCACCATTGGGTGAAGCCGGCCCATACGCCCCCACGATAAATTTAAAAATATCTTTAAAGTAATAGAGGTTACGTTTCAGAGTGCATGAAGGGTTACAGGAACACCTTGCCCCTGGTTAGTATTTTCTGGATACGCCGCTGGGCATGCTGGGTAAGAATACTATATCCTACCTATATGAAAAACCGGTTGTTCCGTGGGTGAATTGCGTTCTATATGAGATTTCGAGTAGAGCCCCATCGATTCTTCTCAGTTGGAAAAAAATCCGAGGTGCAAAGCTGCAAGACATATAGATAAAATTCAAGAAATGACTATTCTGGAGAAAAGATAGAATGATAGAATTTCACATCCATATTTGAAAAAGTTTAAATCAGTTTCTCAATTTAATGTGGGATAACGAATATGATATATGAAAAAAGCCTGCTCGATAATAATCCTATATTCGTTCATTTATTTATTTTCCTATTAAAAATACAGAGCAAACACACTCACTGCCAAAATGGAAAGCCGTGAAGCAACTTTTAAAAAGTTATTACAGGAGGTGAGATGGCTCAGTGGTATAGAGCAGTGGTCTCCTAACTTGGAGGACCCGGGTGCGAAACCAAATAGATTCGCTATAGTGCCCTTTGGTAAGGCATTATTCTTTCAAAGAAGAATTACTGTCTTCGGTCACCTGTTGACTTAGTAAGCTTATTTTTGGTTTCTCCTTTCCTAAAGCGAGGTTTTTATGTCCATATTTTAAATACATATTCACATTAATTACTCATTGATTGAATGCAAAATAACATTGGCTAAAAATTTAAGTATATTCAATAATTATTCTAGCTTAGTATCATTTTATTTACTAACACATTCATATTTTAAAAACAATCTTAGCAATGATTTGATTTGCAAAAACGATGCATGCTGGTAAATAACAAAACTATTGACATTCTTTTTAACGTAACATTTATATATTGCATTTTGCGCATATTTAAAAATAATATTCAGGAGAGTATTTCTTGTTTCCTATGTCCTTTCCTAAAACTAATATCATTGGGTTCATTTGTAGTTCTACCTGGAAAAGGTAAATATCAAATTATATATTATTTTCCAAAACATAACAAAACGTGCATGGACCGTTGAATCAATTTGTCCACAAGTGTTGCATAAATTATTATTCACAATTTGCCATTTATACGCGTATATATTCTCTTTTGAGGCAATGATCATGAATCATCTTACAATCAAACTGTTTAACTTTATTATTACGAATTCGCTTTAATTTAAATGAAAATACAAAGTCGAACAAAGTCATTATCTAAATAAAATAAAGGAATTCCAAAAATAAATGACAATTGATTCTCTTGACTTTTTCCGTATTAACAAACGATAGTAATTTTTTTCACTTTCATAACAAAAACAATTACTTTATCCCCTGTTTCTATTTGTTATAAGAATCGAAATATCACATTCATCTTCAACATCATTGACATCAATTATTCTATCTAACCAACACTGTGGAAATGCTTTCTTTAATTGCGTATATTCACAATCAAATAAGAGCTGTTGTGTGTTCACATTTTCATTAACTAATGTAGAGTCATTCCAGATACAATTTGTAATCAAATAATGAATTTTCAATAACCCGACCTATATGGAACACTGAATATTTTTTAATCCCTTTAATGTAGTAAGCATATATATGTTTTTTTAGCAGACAGGTAAAATAAGTCATCAAACGATATAATCTACAAAGTACAGTTCGATATGTCCACACGAAGAAATATATCACAAAACTCAAGTAGTGCTGAATTGAATGATAAAAAGATACCTCACAGGTTAAGAAATTTGAAGGACTATGAGCAAAATGAAACGATAAGGTAAAACGCATAGTTCAAACACGGTTGGAGCCGACGTGTGACCTTAACATTCAACAAAACTTTTCTTCGGATAATGTTACAAATATTGATAAGGATATAGATTAAATGATATGTATAATAGGTGGAGTTAATTTGATGATACATCCACTTGTTTGTTACCACACCCATGGCACACCCATAGAGTGATATATATATATTAAGGTGACCAACATTTTCCACTTTTCAACATTGAAGGGTGAGAATACGGGGAGGGTATGGAAATTTACCCCTTTGGAATCATTCCACTGAATTGAAAATAAAAACACGTGCTCCACACGTTCGATCAGATCTAAAAATATCCGCGGGTAAACAACAGAGGATTTGATCGTTTCATTCATGGATTCTTCTTTTATTTGCCGATATCCAAACAATGACACGATGAGAATATGTGACGTCATGTCTCTTCCCGTATGCTTCGTCCGTCGTGAAATTTTTCCGCGATCACAGTGGAAAAATGATGTCATCGCTTATTAGCAGTAACACTACCAGCATAACATTACAACTGCCAGAGTACTCGAACAGATAAGATTGACGTCACAATTTAGCATTGTAGTGGTTGCTATAAAGTGTTATCAGTATCAATGGGCCAGCCGGGAGGCCAGACGACATCGTGACGTCAAAATGCCCTTAGCAACGATACGCAAGCTGCGAGGTCATTGTTTGCGATAGCCTATTGTACCCGGCGATAGCGAAATGCGCGGGATTTTCGAGTCACACATACAGTGGTTACAGCTTGCTTACATGTGTGCAAACATATATTACATTTTATTACTTAAGTAAACTACATGTGCTTACAAAGAAATGTACACAATTTGACTGGATTACCGTTGTAAATTATTTTTTTAATTCCTATTCCTAACACAGAAACGATGATTGACACAGACTATATTTAAACTGAAGGTTAATGTAGAGAGAGGGGGGGGGGGTGCAATATATCTAAAACAATATTATACAATCTCCTTGCAGCAGTATAAGAGCAAAACTGTATTTTGTAAAACCATCAAATTACATATTACTGATGTTTTATAATCTTGAATTGTAATGCATAACGACAAAAGATAATAGTCACAATCACAGGCATTAGTTTATTAAATGTATTAGATCTTTATGCGCATATATTTTAGTATGTTTTTTGTTTTGTTCTTTTGTTCTTGCTTCTTTTTCTCCTTTATGTGTGTGTGTTTTAGGGGTAGGCTTTCATATACGGAATCCCTCCTTTCTTCCTATCCCAAATGCTGTATTTTTATGTTTTAAATGTTTTGATAAAGAGTGTTGAATAAACTTTGAATTAAATTGAACTCACCTTCATACATAAAGGAAAAGGGGCAACTACAAAAAGATCTAGTTGTAATTTGTTATTTTAATGACATTTTTAGGGCGTAGCTGGGCGTAATAACTATTGCATGATTAACGAATTTACAATTGGCACAATATATATATTGGTGTATCAACTCCATTAAATTTCTTTTTATTTAACAAACCATGGCATTTTACTTTGTTCGCCATAAGCTTAAAGATTGCATACCACACCTTCATACAACAATGGGCACATTTTAGCCATGCATTTCATGAACTAAGTTGAATTTTAATTTTGGTAATGATGCAATGTGGGGGCAATGTTAATCGTTTTCTTCCGAGAATAACAATCAAGGTGTTCACTGCTTGACTTTTCGTTAAATTTTTAATTGTCCGTTAGTTGTGCAATTCCATAAGATTGATATTTCATATAAATGCATAAAACCGAAACAGGTGTGATGTCATTATTGTACAGGATCAGACATAAGCAGTATTTCCGCCCAACGACCGCAAGCGTCCACGACCAGAGTCTATAATGCATAACAAAGTACAGCATAATTTACTTCTTTTTTTTTTTTTTTTATAGTTTTGCTATCTATCAAAAACATGGGTGTATTTCATGGATTTCACACTCCATTTCCCAGAAGAAAAAAAAATGATTTTGCTGCTGGTCAATGATTAATGGCCACTTGTTCGGGCAATGGTGATGCAAATGTCCGTCATCTAATCAATTGCAAATAAAATAAAATTACATTTCCAGCCCTGATGTCTATCTTGGGTTTACACGTTGACAATATTAATCAGTGAACTAGGTCAGAAGTAAAACTATTAAGGGTGAAATCTGGGCCACTCGTTAGAGGTGAAAAGCGTGTGGTTTTAGCTATAGGAATACATCAAAGGAATACATCATAGGAACTATCATGATTATATGCCATGAAGCCTTGAAACGCATTTGAATATAAAAATGGGATTTGGAGCATAATATCGTAAACGTTTATCATAGTGATGTTAAAATTTATGAATGAAAAGCCCGTTTTCAAGAATCAAATTTCATTAAGCATATTGGCTTCTTAATCATTCTTTTATCAAAATCCGCCTTAAATCTCAACTGAAACATCTTAAACATTCATGATTAGAAACAATACTCCATATACAATTTATTGCATTCAACTTATAAGTTAACCGGTAGGTATTTTACGATAGTCCTATATACATGAACATTTAATTCAAATTATATATAAGATTATTGCTCACTTTGTCACATTTACATTATGGAGTCCGTATTCTCATATAATCAACTGTCACACATAGTACCGATTTTCCAAGTATAGATCACTAATATCTATATCCACCCAATTTTCTTGTGGCAAAAATAAAGGTTTTCAAAATCAAACTTGTCATTCTGCAATGATTATTGCAACATTAAAAGAAGAACAAAGTAATATCGTGACTTGAAACAAAATTATAAGAATAGGCTATCAGTGCAACGAGATTCTTTTTAAAAATTTATTCTTAAAGTTAATACAAAGTTTTGGTATAGGGTCATGAATTTGGTTCAAATGAACATATTCGATGCATATGCGATCCCATATTATTCAGTGATCGTTGTAGCGGTCGAAATCGACTCTAAAGTTATGAAATTGTAAATAGTAAACACTTTATGTTGAATAGCTCCTCTCAAGGTCAAGATATTAATTAAGCTATAAAACAATGTTTATTGACTAAACTCGACCGATCAGCTATTCCCGTTCGGAAATTATATACAACTACATATTCTGAGATTTTCATGGTCGCAGCTACCATTGTACGGCCGTGGGAGCTTTTTTGAAATTCATCAACATTTATCGGGATCACCGATAAATCTTTATATTCAATTTTTCTCGAAAGCAGAAGTGTTTTAGGGTCTAAAATTTCTAGTGCTTTTGATACATCCACAGGGGCATCCAAATATATCAAAATTATAAAGAATCACTATCCACCCATTTTTCAAAATTTCCCAAAACTTTGTAATACCTTTAAAGTTATTACAAAGTTTTGGTATGGGGTCATGAATTTGGTTCAAATGAACATAATGGAAGCATATGCGATCCTACAATATGCAGTGATCGTTGTCCCGGTTGAAATCGAGTCTAAAGTTATGAAATTATTAATAACAAACTCTTTATGTTGTGTAGCGCCCTCTCAAGGTCAAGATATTAATTAAGCTATAAAACAATGTTTCTTGACTAATTTTGACCGATAAGCTATTCCCGTTAGGTAGGTATATATCACAACTACATATTCTGAAATTTTCAGGGTCGCAGCTACCATTGTACGGCCGTATGCGCTATTTGAAATTTATTAAAATTTATCGGGAGTACCGATAAATTTTTATTTTCATTTTTTCTCGAAAGCAGAAGTGTTTTAAGGGCTAATTTTTTCAGTACTTACTATACATCTACAGGGGCATCCAAATATATTAAAATTGTAAAGAATCATTATCCACCAAATTTTCAAAATTTTCCAAAACTTTGTATTACCTTTAAAACTTCAATGTATAATAATAATCCATTTTTATATAGCGCATAATACATTTCAAAGTATATCCTTAAGCGCTAAGAAAGAAAAAACAAAGAGAAAAATAGGGTACTGAGTTCCTTTTACTTAATTGAAATAAATATATTTTTAGGGTGGACTTAAGCTTATCATTTGGACTTATAAAACACAATGGGCACATTCAACTGCCGATTTATAATCCATGGTACTTTATCAAGATATATCACATCCTGTTCAAATAAAAATCATAATAATTAAATAATCATAATCATTTAATAATGAGTACTACATGTACTACTAATACTACTACTACTAGTTATGATAATAATAATAACAATAATTAATAATAATGATAATGATAATGACTAATCATTATAATAAATGCAACTAATCAGTGTTAGGAATAAGAGCATGTTTAAAATATGTCATCAACTGTCATGATCGATAGCGATAATGATTCCATTTTCATGCTCAATTTCAAGTACAAAATTTGCTAACTTGTTATGATATACATAATATTTTCTCCCCTTTGTCTTGTCGACACTGAACCATGTTCGCTAAACAAGTGTAAATGGTTGACCAGGAGGATATGGAGTATAAAGGAAAAGGACTGACAAATAGACTGTAAAATCTGTATGAAATTACCATAATGATAAACATTATCCCCCAAACTTTCGCCTGCAACTTTCCTGTTACTTACACAGCCAATGAACCCACCTTTCTTGGATTAAGTGAGTAGCAGGATCGGCTGGGCAATGATCCAACCCGACTACCCATAGGGGATCTGCACATCTTTAACTAATGTACACATTCATAAAATGCTTATATTTTCCATCAGTTTTGGACTGTCTTGTAAATCATAATAAGCATTGAAGAATTTCGTAATAGTAAAACTGTTGCAACACAACGTCCTGTACGTCAATGATGTTCGAGGAAATATGGAATTAAACTGGAGAAGCGTTACGAATTTTTATTTCGTAAAGAGTGGAATGTAATGATCAGATTGTTTCTATTCAAACTTTCCGTGTACTAAATAATTAAAACAATGAAAATGTCATATTCTAAGGATACAAATATGAAATATGATTCAAAGAAAAGTTTGTAAACATTTAGCTCAATTAATGTACTTTTTCGCTAGTAAATACTATTGGGAGAGCAGATCCCCCTTTAAATAGTATACATTTTTATAATTTGGTTTTTGCAAATAAATAAATATATTGTCAACATCATATTGATTAAATGTGTTAGATATTTAAAATAGAGCTTTTGTACCAAAGCAAACAGGGAGCAGGTATATTTCAAGTCAAATTCTTTCGAAATACATTGGAACCACTGTTATTATTAGATTTTCTATTAACATTACACCTCTGTTCTTAATGTCTTAACGTTAATCACAAGCTTCATTCTTCTCCATGTTTCTAACAATCAATTACACAAGATTATCACACATTTACAAAATCACAAATCTCGTATGATTGCCTACTCATGAATCCATAAACAGATGGAATGAGTTCAGGAACTGACTGAGAGACTGTTAAAATTCACTGAAGCAGAATTTCATTGTTCTTCATCTCTCTCTCTTTTAAGTTACTGTACATGATGTTATTAATCTTTATATAAAATGTTTAAATAAAATGATTAAACTAACATGGCTAAAGATATGTCATGATATCCCATTCATTGGATTAGCATTATGCTTTCAACGAAAGCGCGCACGTGGAAGTTATGATGACTCAATTTATCTTCATGAATACGTCCTTATCAGATTTGGTAAAAATGAGGCTCATAAATAATAATTGTTCTTTTACCTTTACCTTAATCCTCGGTATGGATTCTTCTTCTCTTTTAATAAAGTGAGGGCTTATGCAGCCTATCACAGAGATTTGTAGAATATTCAACTGGTTTTGTGCGAAGACACACCGGTTTACACCCTCTTTGCGAGAAGTGTATGGTAATAACGTGTATAGGGTCCTCGAGGAACGGAGTGTTTCCGCCTGAACCCGAGCCTGGATCGAGAACAGAGAGTATAGGGTCGCACTTTCAATCAACGCGGCGACAATAATTTTTTGCATTTTTGTTTTATTCACACGTATGACGAAAGTATTGAGAGCCAGACGGGGACCCGATTGCCCACATCACCTCATTATTGATGATTTGTGCAAATTCAGTCTAACTGTATAGATGTCTATTATCATTTGTTTAAATCATTCTTTGAATGAGTATACAACATTATTACAGTTTTTTGAGAAAAATCCATTAAAACTCACATAAAAAAGTTCATTCTTACTGTGTATAAACCTGAAAATGATTCGATGTTAATCTACTCAAAGTTACATTACTTGTTTTCTGTTCTAAATTGTGAGTTAGTTTCCCAATATAGATTTATGCATAATGGACGTTTTTTCTTCCTTTGAGGTGCTATGTTCTTTCGTTCAAACTTTCATGATATTTGTCATGACAACTTAAAATTCGAATTCTAAATTTCCAAGAGTCGGTTCACGAATCTCCTTGGAATATACACAAAAACAATAAGTATACGGGAAGGTGCATATATATATATATATATATATATATAGAAACTTGACTTTTTTCTTACTTTTAGGGGATTTGTTATATTAAAGCTATCCTTTTTCAAATATCATGACAGTTTTAGAATATGCTTGAAATACTGATAGGGCAGTGATTACTATAAGTAAAACGGATTGTATATTTCAGTAATATTCACCATCTTTAATCTCAATTTACAAAACAAGCCATTCACATTATCGGATCTCGGTGACGGTGTAAATCAAAGGCAAAATATCTATACATTTTAGAAGAAGATCACAAGACCTTGCAGTTAAAAGCAACTTAAACTAGAAATAAAGATCATAACATATTTCAGACCAATCGCAGAAATTCTCGATGATACGGACAAGTGTGATTGTAAAGTATATAAGAAGTCGTCTATAAAAACTGATTTATGAGATCATAACATTGCAATTTGACGAGGAATAAGTTAATTATAAAACATTTTGTCGACCAGGTTTGAACCATAAATCATTTTAGATCCTCTGTTCTCCGCCTTGAAAACTACAAGTGAAGGCAATGAGTATACTGTTGTGTTTTATCAAAAAACGTTTCGTGTATCACATAGCAAGCGGTTGAATTGAATAGCAATATTCACAATTGTACAACAAATTAAACCTTACGATTGCCTTTACTTCAAATGTCTATAATTGTTTCAATGTAGTTGTGTAGCACATGAATAACAATATATGACAATTACATCAAAGTATACCCGTAGGAATAAACGATGATGGAAAATCTAATAAAAGTAGCGTAAAATGACATTCTTTGGATATAAAATCCAACAAAAATGGTTATGAAAGATTTTGATATACATGATGACATGTTATGTATCGACACAATTAATGTAATGCAGAAGGCTTGGTATCGGAAATTGTCTATTTGTTGTAAACAAAGAATCCTAGAAATACTAATAATTGATATGGTTTAATTCGATGTGGAAACAGTCTGTAACTCCTACAGGCTTACATCGAATTTCAATTTGAATGCTGAGCACTCATGTTTGTATAGGTACCGAAAGTCTTAGTATTATGGTAAAGTGACAATGGCGCCTTAAGTCCTCTCAACCTATACACCATCAGATTAGATGTAAGAACGCCTGTTCATGGGCTTCTTTAACCTACACCAAATAGTTTCTCAGAGAAATTTGTTAGAATAGTAGATTCTGTATTATATGAAGGCACTGAATCTGAAATCTAAATATTTTAGTCTTTATGAATTAATAGTTTAGTTGGGAATGGATCCTGTTCCAAATGGTTTTAGCCTATGATATGAAGTCTATGAACTGCAAATGCAGCATTTAAACGCCGTGAAGTCTCGGGGAGATTGTTCTCGCAGTATGCCGTTTCCCCCCAAAACTGCGAAAGCGGGAAAAAAAAATGATTACACATGTACATGCTAAGATTTCTTTTAACGATTTGTCATCTACCGTCCTATGCCTGTTGCAGCTTGTGATGCCATGATGCAAGCTGTTCAGAAAGTTAAAGGAATGTTTTACTTTTTAAATTACAATTTCTATAATCATTTGACAGGAAAAAGGAGATATAGGGAGTGATTAACTAAGAAGAGAAATGGAACGGATGTTGAGTTATCACAAATACACGTAACGGGTTTATTGTGACAAAACATCCAAACGAAAACAGATCAAAACAGTTCATGAACAGAAGTACTTATATTACAAAAACAAATACGTGTCTTATTCCTTCATAAACTATAATCAATCTAAAGCGTACTCGATTGATTCAAACTTTCGAATTTCGCGGAAACTTATCAGCTTTTTGAAAAAGCTGATATGTATAAAGCTTTTATTTGTATAAAGCTTTTATTTTGTATTTTGTATAAAGCTTTTATTTTGTCAAAATATCTTGACTAAATTCTCCAATCGAATGCAATGTTTTGTCTGGACGCGCTTAACAAAATGTATACCAAAGTTATTTAGATTATAAATAATTCCAATAAAACCTTTATAACTTGGAGACAACACACAATAGAAAGTGAAGAAATAACAGAACATTTACTTTACTTAATTTCTTGATAAATTATGCACAGCTTGTAATATACATAGATTATGTAATGCGGAACTTTAAGGAAGTACCAACCAATTTAAAGAGGTTAATAAATTGTTTTATTTCATCATGAAATTTTATTTGAATACAAAGAAAATATAAAACACTTTGATAATGAAGATGATAAGAAAGTAATACAAATGTTATGATGATCCTTTAAAGAAATGAAGAAATTATGTTGATCCTGTACATAATTCATATGTTACGTCTTACTTGTTTTGTAAATAGTCTAAATGTATTTTGAAATGGAATAATAAAGTCCCTCTGAAGAGGTAAAGAGACGAAGAAAAAATACATTAAAAAGTGAAATGAGAAGGTGTACAAGTCATATCTATATATTGTTCATTTCATTTCATGAAATCATAATCATACAAATTGCTTCGACATACATTGCTCTCATTCTGCGCTTTTTACATAATTTAAAGAAAAAGAAAATGTGCTTGATTTAAGTTAGCAAAACTATCAAAAAAAGGAAATAAGGATTTTACAGATATTTCATACCCACAAAAATGACAACATCAAAAACCAAAGATATGTATTACATGATACACACTCTTGCTCAAGGTAATCTATTCGGTTATCTAAAATAAAAAATGTACTGTTCTTAATAACTGATATTACTCTGTACACATCGAAATCATTTGAAAGTCTTTTCTTCTATCTGAATAACAAGGTTAAACCATTTATGTTAGAACCACGGTTAAACTAAGAACAAAGTTCCGAAGCAGCGATTTTAACATTTAGAAAGTAGATTTTTGGGGACAAAGCTAATATGTTGAAGGTATAGAATTGTAGCAAATGTAAGGTGAACACTAATACACAAAGTAAATGAATAGTAGGTATTATTACAAAAATATATATTACCAGACATTTGTCTTCATTATTTAGTAATCACATTCACATAAATAACACTAATAAGTTTACATTAATGGCAATGATGACATTTTGGTTATAACATCAGAGATAACTGAGATCAAGAGTCTCATTCTTTCCTGTCCATATAGATACTGATGAAATCATTTATACTATTTACAAGCTACATTAAGAATGTTTCATTTCACCGCACCAATATTATGTGAATGAGTTTCAAAGAGGTCAATTCACAATGTGAATTGGGAGAATGCAAAGGACGTTTTCTATGCGAGTGCGTTCTGAAATATAATTTCGCACAGATCATAAGAATACAATATGGAATATGGCACCATGATCTCTAATTACTTTTGATATGTCATTTGAATTTTAATGATCTAAACCCCTAGCACTTTCTTCCTTTAAAGTGTGGATCTCATATTGTCAGTGTTCCATGCAAAGATAAAAATAAATATATGATATAATATGTTTTTGAAGATTGTAATTGACATGCATCATCAATGATTCCACAAAAAAAAAAAAATCCCAATCATTATCGGCTTTTAAAGAATTGTTCACAATAAAATAATTATGACCAATGCACTATTAGCATGTTAACAGAGGTAGAAAATCATATAGAATTTACATTATTATATATTATACTGGCGCTTATAGGAAGCCAGTGATTTTTTTTCTCTTAAAACTATGATCCTGTTGTTTCACAGTAATATAATAATAGTGTAAAAAAAAAAAACTTATAAACAACCACGGCGCATCATTAGATAATACAGTAATAAACTATCAGTCATGCTGCCTGTGAATTATTATGAATTTCGGATTCAAGAAATATTTTACTGTCAATGTATTTATGACTATTATTCGTTAATTTCTAGTTATGAATAGTAAGAGTAGCTGGGGAAAATGAACGGTCGAATCTCAACAGTTTGCTATCAAGGGACAGCTTTTATTTCCATATTACTGTAAAGCCGATTATGCAGATTTATAATATCTTGATAACACTAACATTCAATTCTCATTAATGGCATAAAATAAGGCCCCAAAATTCAAATACACGTCAATGAAAATCCCAATGGCATGCATGTGCTCCCCCATCAAACTGAACGGAGTGGCCTTTGTATGTGAGCCAGAGCTACAGGGGCTTTGTGTTGACTCAACCTGCATGCCCTATGTAGGTGAAGGGGCAATGTATTGTGAATTACAGAACATGACGCCAATCATTTTTCATATTTCGAGACCGAAATATTCAAGCTGAATATACAGTTACAAACAAGGGAACTCGATACCAATTTATACTTAAGTGCAAAGTGATGAGCAGGCCTGATGATGAGTTTAAAAGAGATGAAAAGAGATCTCATATGAGTATATTTTCAACAAGATCAAAATGGCGGGGCTTCAGGGCTCAAGTTCATTGCGATTTACATAGCATTTCAGGTATATCGGCTATCCAATTTATACTGCAATATGATCATTGAATAAATTCAATTATTGAACTTTATTGCTTAGCTCACTATCTAATTATCAATATGTCTAGTATACTAAAATGTTGGTTTAAATGTTGCAATGCTCATCCGAAATTTCTTCCGGTAGATTTAAACTTGCTGTGAGAAAACTGATTCATTTACGGAAATATCCTTTACCCTGTCAGAAAAACAAGAAAAACGGCAACAGTTCCCGACTCAAAACACGATTGCGACACCCCTTACAACAACATATTATGATTATGTCTGTTTGGTAAATAATCTCATTGCATGTTGATATCCAATGACACTGATTGGGAAACATAAGCATGCTCAATTTGTTACTTTCTGTCCAACTCATGATCAATACAAGTGCAAAATATTATATTATGATGAAACATTACAAATAGCAAGGTATAACAATAACAAATAATAACAATTAATATAGATATTATATAAATATTTGCACATTAGAATATCCCGGAGTCAAATACAATGTATCTTAATTTCTTTGCTATCTCACCTCATAAAATGTTGCGTTGTAGTGTGGTTATATTCCTGCTTTTGTTCTGGATGTAATACAAGGCAGTCTGAAAATGGAAATCTTAAGATGTTGATCGTAGGAAGGTAAAATAGTCTGGTACTATGGCTAGAGGCTTTGGGGTTCACGTGAGGCGATATGCCAGTATAACGACCGCTACACTGTAGGGGCAAAACGAGGGTCCAATCTGCTCACAAACGTGACCTGGGCTCCGGATGGTCGTGTACATAGAACACAGAGAGTGCGAACAGGTTATAATCCGGGCTATCTTTAAATCCAAGCTAGGAAACAAAATCATATATTGCTAAGACCTAGCAATTACCAACTACACTTGCATGCAGCTGGTAACTTCACAGACTCGTTATAAATGCCATGATATGGTATATGAAAAGAACGCAGTATACAGGTTTGACAATTTATCGTCTGCTAGGTGACGAATGTACGCGTTAATGTGACTGCATCAAAATGCTCGTCTAACCGTAATGTCCCAACTTCCGATTGGTAGCTTCTATTTTGTTTTACTTTTCACCCCTCTGTGGCCTGTGATCAATAGTAAAATTGTAGACTCCCCAGCTGAGGTCATTGTTTGGTTACCAGCAATGAGCACGTGAGACATCTATTTTACTGGAAACCCGCTTCTCCCTCAGCACAGTGTGTCTCCCTTCAGCTTGTTTGCTCGCCGTCTAACCCCTAAGTTGCTAAGCAGACCGTCCATATACATGTACCCTCTACTCTTAACCATGTGAGGGCGCTAGCGATTTGAAGGCTCTGACCCAATCTCGGTACGTGTATGATGTCATTTTACCATGATGTCATATTCCATTTTGGGTGTGTATTTGTAATGGCTTTCTCGACGTAATGTGTGTGCGTACGTGCGCGGAACATGGCGTTTCCATTGGATTCCAGTGTCAATTGCGCAGCACGGTCATATATCTCGTTTTATCGTCTGCTAGTATGCTTTGATTTGTTTTACCACTATCAATGTGCCAACGAATATGCCAGAGCTTTCAAAATTTTCAATGTGAATGTATGTAGTCATTCCGGATGTTTATTCCTTCATAATATTATAAAGATGCGTCCGTGTGCGTTCCTTTCCATTGTTTCTTTTGACAGACTGCCACACAGCTTTGTCGGTAATATTCAATACCTCCTGCTTTCAATTTGCTTAAATATTTGCTAAACTGAGCTAAAGGAAACAAATAATTTAATAATACTTGATAAATTACATTTACATATGCATATTCTCTCAATGATGTGTTTTTAGGATATGAGGGGTCAATTCATTTGCACCGTTCTATTTGGGAATGACGATAGTCTATGTAGCCTATAATAACGCATCCCTCACGTTTTCTTTTGAATAATTTATATTGAAATTATTATCATTATTATTATGTTAATTATTTGTTTTAATTATTATTATTATTATTATCATCATTATGATTTTTGTTCTTCTTCTTATTATTATTATCATTATTGCCGATGTTCTTGTAGTTTTCAATGATAGGCCTACTGTTGATAATCATAGTAATACACATAATAATGATAATCATTTTTCCTTTCTTGAGACTATAACCATTCACATTTTTTTTTTCAACCCGAAAGGTCAGATGACCCTGAGTCCCTTTTCAATCACATAAGCAAACTGATCCTTTATTTTCTTCGTGTCACCTCATTATGTAATATGTATATTTTCAGACAAAGTGGAGAACATTGATATAGGGCGCACACAATGCCAACATAATATTAGCATAGGCTCACATGATCAAATACTTCTTTCTTATTGGCCAGTAGTATGGGACCATTTTGCTCTATTTATTGCGAAATGTAGGATTGTCCCGCTCAAATGATAAGTCAAGTGCAACCTCACAACAAAATTAATACCGAGGTATTTTAAAGTATCCCTGGTATCTCCATACTCAGTGTTTTATGTACATGTAACAGAGTGGAACATCGGTAGATGTAACTGTTTATACAAGTTCAAATTCCTGATCCAGTTTCACCCCAACATCCACAGTGTAGATTTCACTAATTTCGTTACTATGTTCTTCTCTTATCATTTGTGTGCCTATTACGAATGTTGTGATTATATATTTTTTTTTGTATTTTACCATGTGAAAGATTTTGCGATTCGGTATTTGATAGAAATGAAATGTTATCAATAAACCATTTCAATACTAAAACGTAATCAACGTCAGCCACAATACCGACATGATGATTTCAGAGCATTAAACCAGAATCACTTCAGGAGAATTCGACCCTCATCAATGGAGTGACACCCTTTTCTTTTGATTCTCTCGAAGCGTATCTCTAAAAGAAATATTTACTGATAGATGTGAATATGTTAGAAAGAATTGAATTGAAAGAAGCTTGACGTGATAAAGGCAGAACAAAGATTTAACCATGTGACTGTACAGATAGTACATATCCAGGGCACCGTTCCGTTCATTCATAAACCCGTAGTTTATGACATCATCACTAGCCAATCAGATGGCGCAATTCTTTAACGTCTACTTCTGACGTCATCTTCGTACGTTTCATTCTGTTTAATCAATGGACCCGAACAACTTAACCATTGACTGGGTGAAAAAACAAATTCTTTCTCTTTTTTCTTTACTCTATGTTATGTGCGCACAATTTCCCCAAGATTTGTATGATATCGAGGATATAAGCATAATGGGAGAAATAAGCTTTATGTTATACGAGGTGATCACCGAAGCAATAATTCTAATTATTCATTTTAACGTGTTAATACTCCTCACTTCCGGAGATTACATGGGAAAATTGCCCCCTTTTACTTCAAATAATTGCCCCTTTTTTCTAATAGGTCTCCGTTCCGCATTATTAAGAGTGCCCAATACCATCTCTGATTATTGCCCTATTCAAATCTGAGAGGTGTCCTTTTTACTTTGACAAGTGCCCCTTTTCACCTCTGATAAGTGCCCCTTTTCACCTCCGATGAGTCCCCCACTTCACCTCTGATAAGTGTCCATTTCATGTTGACACCTGCCCCTTTACCCTTTCTTGCAAGTACCCCTTTTCCTTCTGATAAGCGCAACTTTTCTTTTTTAATAAGAGCCCCTTCCCCTTCTCATTAATGCCTCTTTTCACCTCTGATAATTGCGCTTTTTACTTTGACATGTGCCACTTTTCATTTTGAACAAGTGTCCCTTTGCCTTTTGTTATGTGCCCCCTTTTCATATCTCTCTAACACGTGTCCCTAAATTTTGAAGCTACTAAGAGCAACTCTTTCTCGAATTTCCCCCAAAGCTCACTCGCATTTACAGTTGATGTAACTTAAGGTCCTATCGCTTTTTAAGATTGTGCTTAAAACCCCATCAGGATTAGGTTTTTATCTTTATAAGATTTGACCTCACAAATCTTAATTTTTTTCCTCGCTCGCAAAAGAATATTCAGACCATCACATCCACCAACAAAGTATGATATATTGCCTAACCAGTATCTTAAACAATGTTAAGAGGAAATCATTCCTGATAGCGTATTAATCACAATGTGTATATAATATATATAATTGTTTATTATCGCTTTGAGGCCTCCCTTTGTAGGTGCCCCTTTTCCCCCCGGAAAGCGCTTCTTTTTATTAGTGCCCCCCCCCCACTTTGGAAGATGCTCCGGCGCCCCTGTTGTCCTACACATTTGTATGTGTGATTAATAAATACATGTCGCACTAGTGGCAGTCAGCTGATGATTGCTCGATTGCTTTGCTTGTTTCCTAAAATCCGACCAGTTTAAAGCCAGCTATTGGTGTGTAAGACGGGAAAGCAATCTAAACGATTACATATGAAATAATGCGGTTAATATACTTACACTATTCAAAGCTTTCCGCCTTGCACTTATGAGTATCTCAACATAATGCAGAAACAGGGCAGTATATTTGCGTGCGCTTTGTTTCTTTTTATATCTTCCGTTTATATATATATATATATATATATATATATATATATATATATATATATATATATACCGGCTGATGTTGGCTTTCTATCCACCCTTGTGATTGTACTCTGATGACTGAGCGCAAGACGAGAAGCTTTTATATGTCTGTATTCTCTGTTACTTTTCGATTTCGAAGTAAAAATCGTCTCTTTAGTTCTGAAATAATAAATATAAATTAACTCAAAATGATAATTAAGAAATTTATTAAGCAAAGAGTTTGAGTAAATATTTGTTGTTGTTGTTGTAGATCTTACACAGCGTTTTGTAAATTTTCATTTCCCCCAAAATGACCTTTTGGCGATTCCCCCATTTTGAGAAGGATAAAAAACACTCCGCCGTTCCTGTTTTCCTAAAATCTGCAATACACAATTCATATACTGCAGTCGCAAATATGAAAAAATACAGATGTACAGAAGTTAATACTGATAATACCGATCATATACGTAGTTCATGATTATAAGATGTTATTACTATTGTTTCTCAAAATACATGAAGTAGCAACAAATATGAATTTTTTTTTCATCCTTTTCTATTTACCCTTCCACATCGTTCTTGTATTAATTATCAAAATAATCATTTTCACAAAAGATCGATACAATCACCATTCCATGACTTGTCATATAGACAGTCAAACAATAAGATATTACAAAATAACCTCGGCCGCACAGCGACATATAAGATATTAAACTCGACAAAATAGAATGTGTTCACCAATTCTCTTCAAAAAAACAAACAAGTAAGCTGAACATAGACACTCATAAACATTTGATGTTTTTGAAGTTAATACAACTTAGCTTATCATCTTGTATATATTGTCATCATGAATAACAATCCTTTTCACACACCATATCACAGAACATCCTCTAAAAGTGATGACTTCCTACAGGCGATCTGATTTTCGCTGCTGACTTTTTGAATAAGCATTCTCATCTAAAGTGTATTTAAAACAATTGAAACTAAAAGCTCATCTTTATTGACTTAATAAATCATTAAAAAAAAACATAATGGGCATCATAATTGGATGGGTGCAATGGAGATGATGGAAGACTAATGGAGAATAGCAACTTCTAAGACAATAGGCATGTAAACAGAGGGCCATGGAAGTTCGAAACGATATCAACTTGACCCTGAGTAGAAGGGATATAGTGTAAAAGTGATCGGAGACTATTGTCTCAACATGATTTTACTAAATATACCGAAAATGATACTTCGCACATATAGTAGCTAAATTCCATTAAAAATATCCCATTCTCTGTCGTTTTAGCTCTATAATCTCAAAGAAATACATGGATAGGCGCAAAAGATATACACACTTTTCTCAACGTGGCCTTTATGTATTACATCGACTAGGCTAATGATAGTAAAATAAAAAGAATCAGGTGCTTCATCAATGTATCATATACCGTCTTACTCATCTGCTCTTATTTCAGATACTGGTTGCAAATATAAAAATCATCGAATGAAATGAGAAATTAAAAAGATAATGATGTGGGCCTAGTCTTCCCGAAGTTTGACAAGAGCCTTGTGACAACTGTTTGACCTATGATGCAGAGACGATAAAGGGTCTTGGAATGCAAAAAACAGGGGGGTCATACAATAATGTGTTTGATAATCTTCAAGCAGCATTGTAATATGCCAAATCCTGTCCTGGTATCACCTTATATCTTTATCATTCATCAATTTATTTTTCAGTAATGACATTTTTCGATGACAAGGACATTGGATATTTCCATAGTCATCCAAGTTCCCTGATTTCAAACGTCTACAAAGACATGTGGCGTAAAGCCTAAAATTAAATCAACCAGAATAAACGGACATACGGATTCAACTTTATTTAATGCTCTTGGACTTCAACCCTGGACCAAATATTTTACCTAAACATAACACTAACCCCAAATCTGACCTAAAAATGGTCTACCCACCTACCAAACGCTTCCATCACCTTCCATCTTAACTATGTTCCTTTGCTTATAATACAGATGCATAAAAAAGGGAATCTTAAATGTATAGTACTTTTACACAACGTTCATGTGAAATAAGATATCGCTCTATGATGAGATTTCTTCGAAAAACCACGAGATGTGTTTAAGGGTGAATGTTATATGTTATGGGGGGATGTTCGTTGTTACTTTTTTCTTCGAGCAATGAAACGAAAATGAAAGATTTAGTCACACTGTACTCGTCGAACCCTTTTGAGCGGAAAAGGTCTTTAACGTGTGGACTTTTATTTTCTCTTTCATGGAATCTGGAGTACGGTGCTTGATTGTTTGAAAAGGCAAATAAACAATTTCCGCTTTTCAAGTTACGATGGATTAAAGCTTTTATAAAATATAGCTTTGGCAATGGAAAAGGGGTATGAAGATATAGAGATATAGAGACACTTTTACCCCCCCCCCCCCAGGCTTCACAATTGCTCCGAGTTATTCATATTCCTTGCTCTACAGCAAAATTATGTTTTGAATTCCTAAGAGGGAGTAATGTACTGTAAAAGTCTATTGAAGCTTAATTAAATCCATGTCAATCTCAACCCACCCGCCCCACTATGAAGTGCGGTTCAATATGCTTCATCAAAATGCTTGATAATGGAAGAGAGAAAGAGGGAGTGAGTGGGAGGGGTAGGAGGGGAGCGAGACGGAAAGAGAGGGAGAGAGAGAGAGAGGGGGAGGGAGAGGGGGGAGGGAGAATAAAAGTTAATTTCAAAAGTAGAAATAAAATAGAGTTGGAGAATTATCGAACTGCTTTTCGTTGTGATTATGCATTAACATTATCCTCAAATACCACTTTGAAGTATTTCTCATGGGATTCGTGCTTTTAAATGTTCGTTTTCTTTAGATCATCAAATTTCACGTAATATGTTTAAAATTATTACACCCAAATCTGAATTCAATGTCCTAACTTGATATGACATCAATGATTTTATTATGAAGCTTTGGGGTATAATTGCCATGATCTTGACGAGCTATATACGCCCAATGAAAAACAAAAACACCACTTATAATCAGAATTCAGGACCCTAGGTTCCTCGAACTTAGGGCCTATATCATGAAGGCATTAACAATAAAAATATATATAAACTTGAATAGAAACAAAAAGTGAAATGTGATTCTTAGTTTTCTCTCTTTATAATTCAAACATTGCTTATTAAATTCCCTCCAGTTCGTCACTTTGAAGTATGCTTTCCTCACTAATAAAATTCGATCGTTGAATAATAAAGACTGTATGTAAGTTTCGATTATAATTAATGATTGCTGTAAGGCGGATGTATAGTCCTGATTCTAAGCGGCGTCTTGAAACCCATGACTTGGTCAAAAGTTATCTTTATTGTAAGGAGCACTTGAATTAATTTTTGTTCTATTTTTTATGTTTACTGTTTGACTGTAAAGAAACTTGAATTGAATTGAACTGAAATAAAAGGGAAAGTTTAAAGTGAATGTATACGAATACAGTGTGCAAAAGATATTTAACATCAATTGCGTTTCTGCGTCGCATTATGTTTTATTTCATGTGACAACATTAGTTATGAATAAAAGTAGTTATGCATGATTATTGTACTGAATGTTTATGAATCTTATCAAATAACCCTACATATTTGCAGTGCTTTAAACATGACGGACAAAGAAAGCGGACACTGCTGTTATGTAAACATGTGTAGAACAGATGACTATGCATGTGACACCTGTTCTACACATGTTTACATAATAGCAGTGAAGGGATGTTCCCTTGTCTACCTGAGGAACTGTATATTTTGTCCGCTTTCTTTGTCTGTCATGTTTATAGTGAAATTTCTTGTTTTATGTAGCAACAAATTGGTATACAATCTTTTCAGACGTAACATTTCATATAATCTATAAAATCCTTTCTTTTCATAAGGACATAAAATTGCAAATTTGTTAATTATTCAAACACAAGTACCACGTTCTCGACACTATCCCAACTTCATCGATATCAGTCGTAAAAGTTTGACTGTAAATGATCGTAACTTTTTTATGTTTAAGAGTTTTTAATCTCCATTTTCATTCCGAAATCGAGATTAAACTACAATAATATTACCTTCATTACTTATTACTACAAACTTCAAACTTGGAATCACATGACTATCAGTGTGTCAGTGCAATGGTAAGTTCCTTACTTGCTCTCGTCCTCATGGAGTGCTACCTAAATCACTTACAGGGATAGTTGGGTCCTTGTTTCAGACTGCAAATGCCTTCAAAGTGTATGGTTATTGCTCTTATTCTTATCTATGTCATTTCTAGTCCTCTAAAATTGCTATGAAGGTGACCGTTAATTCATTATTTAATTAATATTAACAATACATGGGGCCGGCTGGTTGTGCGTTCTATAACCAACACGAAAAAGCCGACAAAAAAAGCCAACATCGGCATTGGCGCTATCTCGTTTTTCAACGGCTGGTTCAAATTATAGAATAATTGTGGGGCTACAGGCGTTGTGGCGTGCGCCTGTAATCCAGCTAACAATTGAAGTTACAAACTGATTCAGCCGAGGGCGCAGGTTCGAAACTGAGTCACGTCTTTCGGATGGTGACGTTTAAAGGTCGGTCCCCAGACGTAAATAATCATATCTGATTGATCTGTAAAAAACTCAATACATACATGGATATATCATCCGTCTCTAAACTGATTGTGATAAAACAAAGATGGTTTTGTCATTTAAATTGTATGTTCTTTCAAATTTGACACTCAGGTTTTCATCATCTCTCTCAAAAAAAGGTGTGTAACGCCCTCTGCAACAAAACTCAACTAAGTATCGTATTATCTTTTTATAGAAAGGCGTTTTTGATGAAAAAGCTTCACTTACACACGAGTTTCATATTTCCTTGACATTGTGGATCAGTTCCTAAATCGTAGATAACTGAAAGTAATCGAATGTAAAATGAACAAAGATTTGGTCGGTTTGTGGAGCGTACACTCCAAGAAATTAAGTTTGAAATCACAGTGCCAAGTTTTCGCATTCTTCGCATTTGATTTGTTCATGCTGGACATTACAAATTTAAAAAACTCAGTTAATCTTTGCTGTTTTCTTACGCATATTGCATGACGTGTTTATACTCCTGTCTACGACAATCTACGACAACAATAACGAAATCATTTTTTTTAGTGACAAATGAAATGGTTAAATCAATATCTGGTACAGTCTTATCAAAGTTGAATACAATACCTCCTATCCTTATCCCATTTACACACGCTTTCAAAGACGTAATGTGACGCTAGTTTCTTGTCAGCTATTCTGTTTTTTGACATGTCGAGTAAATATGATCAAATATTTACACGATCCTGAGATTAGGACTTTGCACTGTAATCAGCATTTCACGTACGTAAATTAACACTCCGAATATATTGACTTTCAATTCGACAATTTACGTGTTGTGACGTCACAATTCGTCCAAAAGTTGACCCACAAGGTCAAAAAATTTAAATCGTACAAATCAATGCTGTAAGGTGCTCTATTCAGTTTACTGTGTTTACCTCGATTCGTCAGCTCGTATAAATTTCGGGAAAACTTTGCAATTAGAAACTATATTTTTAAGAGCCTTCACTTATGTATGTATTTGATGGGCTTTATCCAGTTTACTGTGCTTACCTCGATTCGTCAGCTCGTGGAAATTTTGAGAAAACTTTTCAATAAGAAAAAAAACTGGGTATAGTTTGAAGAGCCCCNGAGCCATCACTTAGCTGTATGGTGCTTCATCCAGTTTACTGTGTTTACCTCGAGTCTCAGGTCGTGGACATTTTGGGAAAACTTTGCAATTATAAGAAAAAACTCAGTATAGATTTAAGAGCCCTCACTTATCCTTGGCAATTGTTGTCCAGCCAATTAATGTTCTAAATTTTGGTCAATGTCATATTATTCACAAACCTTAATGTATAGTCTATCTAGATGGCCAAAAGCCACACAGATTGAATTTCGTTGACTTCCAATGCACTCATTATTTTGAAGAGGATTAATCTTTACAGTTAGCTGTCGGACCAGACAAGTGATCTTCTTTATGTAATCGTTCCCTTTTTTCTTAGTTCATGGTCATCCTTTCTATTATTAATTGAAGATTTATGAACAATAAATTATGGATGCAATCTTGCTCTGTACAATTGACCTCTAAGTTATCAATATCCTTAACAAGTTTGTAGTTGTTCAGGTAGGTGAAAAATTGATCCGCCCCGATTTATGTTTCTAGAGAATGTAACATATTAAAGCTTACATTTTAAAATATTCATCGAAGGCCATAATTCAAACAGCCATCCTGAGTTACGAAAAACACACCCCAAAGACCAATGGAATGTACAAGGGGTGTGAATAATTAAGTTTTTTATCTGTATTACTATTGCTTAACAGTTCATCCAAGACAAAAGATACATTTATATGTGACCTGAAGGAACTTTCATAAGTTTTTAATTATATTACATTATACAAATATTGACAATCCAGATAAATCTTTTCAGCCCCTTGATATTTACTCATCAAATGTTCGGAATATCTGTCAAGAGAAATAAACAGGTCGTTATGATCAAAGAAAGGAGGTGGGGAAATCTATGAGAGAATGTTTAAAAGTAATCGGACGAAATTAAAAATATATGTACAGTGTTGGTCATAATGGTGTAATAATTATTTTTACCCCAGTTTAGGAAAGGATTTTAAAAATTATTTATTTCTAATAGATCTAGATAATGGCATATGTTCTCAGATTTTATTGAATATTAATTTGCGAGTGTTTGTTTTGCGTGACTGCTAATTCATATGTCTGCTACTATGCTAATCAGCTAGGGAACCTACGTCCTTAAGTCATAATTGACAGTAATGAGGATTAATGCCTCACAAAAGGGCACTAATATATAGCTGATCGACACGATTTTTATCCTGGGGCCTCACAGTGACGAGGCCATTGCTAAGCCCCTGAATCATGACTGTACGCAGTTGTTGCTAGGGTACGCGGCCGCCCCCACAAATCCCCGAAAACGTAGAAAATGCAATAAATTGTAAAAAAAATCATTGCATTCTCCCCCGGCCCCCAACAGGATTTTTTTTTCTGTGTGGCCAAGCCTTGAACCATAATGCATGCCCCCCCCCCTCCCGCTTATTCGGCGTTCGCCGGCTGGCTGATTCGCTGCTAAATATTGTCACAAGATTTCGGCTCACCTCTTGCCGCCGGCTGGATCCGCCACTGACTAAGGCCTTATGTTTATAATCATGAAGAATCTCCTGCTAGCAACAAGGTCTCATATACCTCCATTAGTTTCGTTATTTAAATGTATGATTTCTCATTTCTTGAGATAGAACGCGTATTTCATTTTTGTAAATACTCCCTATATACCTATGTAACATATGTGTTATGGACCTCTGCCTTGTGTAGATGAGTCTGACATAAAGTTCTGAATTGAATTAAATTGAATTGAGTCGATCTGTAGAGATTGACGAATTCATGTATTCTTCCGATTGTATAATAATATCGGCCAGTAGATGGCGTACTTCAGTTTCAGTGTGCGGATTACAGAGAGTCATGAACATACATGTACGTATTCTGTACTGTTATTTGCTCACAACATACAGCTGACACTGCACAGGTACGGTCAAAGTACTGTACATGATTTAGAGTTGAAGGGGTGTAAATAGATTTCTCGTTTTTTCATTTGATCTTAATATTTTAAACTAAATCATAATCATGACCAATCTATGTTAATGATCTTTCCAAAATTGTATTCGATGCAGTGTCACTACATAGGGCATACTTGTTGTTTCTATCTAGTGCTTATTATTATAAGGATGATTCTGTTTGTATTATACATATATATACATTTTTGATATATAGGAGATATGACAATAATTATATATAATGTAGTTTATATTGAAATATTATTTAAAAAACTGGAACCACCCCGCCCTTCCTCCAAAAAAGAAACGCTACGGGCCAAACTTCGCAAAAAAATATATTAAACCTTCATTGTGGTATCCATGAGATCTCTGAAAAATTGGGAGCTATTTGTGATACAATTAAACTGTAATCGTTAACTTCTATTTTATCACAATTGTTCTATTAATGGCTGAGATTTCAGTTCCAAAGCTCTCCTTGAGGTATATCCCGACTGGGGAAATATCACTGATCTAAAACTTTAAAGTAATTAAAAGAAGAAGAACAAATGAAGGGATCACTATCTTTGTTTACAAAATTCCTATTATGACGTCACACCACGCTTAGACAAAGCATATACGCGCAGCATGACTTGTGCGCGCTGTGATGACCTACATGTATACGAGAACTGGGTCGAATGATGAAAAAAAAGTTTCTTGACCCAAAACACCCGTCGCTCATTTACGCGTAGCAGCATACACGTGCAAAGTGCGCGGTACGCAGACTGTGACGTCACAGTGGGAATTTTGTAAACATCTCTGTTTTGTGACGTCATACTACACTAACTTCGATACCCTTTAATTTCCTTTACTTTTGAGGAGGCAAATATAGAATAAAGGGAATTAAATGAGTAAAAGAAAAGATGTCCATCAAATTGAATATCCGTTACATGTAAATGTGGACGAATAAGACTGCAACATCACCAAGTGTGCACCATAAAGTAATATAGTTTTATGTTTGATAATGAAGGGATTTTTAAAAGACAAAACTACACCCCTCCCTTACTCATGTTTTTAGCACTGGTACACAGCCAGGGGCGTCGCCAAGGGGGGGGGGGTG
>BEXV01000018.1:240656-259711 GCA_003118195.1 Hemicentrotus pulcherrimus | reverse complement strand
AAAGAAAGGAAAGAAAAGAGAAGAAACAAAGAGAAAAAAAGAGGAAAAAGAGTAAAAGGGAAACAAAAGAAACGGGGTGAAAGAGAGGAGAGAGAGGGGAGGTAAGAGCCTGAGAGAAGAGGAGTGGGATTAAAAGAGAGAATGGGGTTGTTGGGAGGAGTCGTCTCGTCGTAGGAGCAAGAAAGACACTGTAAATATGTTGCTGTGTCTGGTCATCTGTGTCGGTATTCATGCTCGATCCTCGTGTAATATCAATGCAGAAAGTTGAAGTCGGTGTAATGTTTATTGTCGGTCGGCCGACAAGTTTTTTTCCCTACGAACTGTTACTTTTTATCCGCTGCGACGACGTCGAGAGTGACTACAACTAAAATACTTGTATTTTTAAGTTCACTTTCCTATAATATCAGCTAAAGATGAGGTTTAAAATTTTTGGGAAACTAAATTCAAACAAGGTTTAAGAGTCAACAACGGTATGACAAATCGTCTTTCTTTCTCTATATTTTGATGCACCGCCCAAATTTCCGCGCTTTGCGCGGTAGGGGAAAACTTAATTTAGACGAGTCGAGAACGGTACAACGAACCAATCTTTCTCTAATATTTTAAGGAAACGTCAAAGCTTCCGCGCTTCGCGCTAAATGGGGAAACTGAATTCAGACAATTAGGGCAAATTGAGATTCGAAAACAGTATCACGAATCGTCTTCATTTCTCTAGTTTGTGATGCAACGCCCACAACGCTTCGCGCGGTAGCGGAAAACTTCATTTAGACGAGTCGAGAACGGTAAAACGAATCGTCTTCTTTCTCTAATATTTTAAGGAAACGTCAAAACTTCTGCGCTTCACGGGGGAGGGGGAAGCTTCATTCAGACTAGGATTAAGAGTCGTGCACGATTCAACGAATCGTCTGCTTTCTTTAATAATTTAATGAAACGACAAAACTCCGCGCTTGGCGCGGGAGGGGGACAACTGAATTCAGATGAGGATTAAAAGTCGAAAACAGTACACCAAATGGGGCTTAATAAGAACCAAAAACGGTACGACGAATCGTCTACCTTCCTCTATATTGTGATAGAAGGCCGAAAATTCTGCTCCTCGCGCGAAAGGGGAAAACTTCATTTCTAGACAGTCGAGAACGGTACAACGAACCGTCTTCTTCCTCTAATAATTCAATGAAACGCCAAAACTTCCGCGCAAAGCGCGTAAGATGTAGAACTGAATTCAGATAAGGATTAAGAGTCGAGTACAGTACACCGAATCGTCTGCTTTTTCTCATAATGTAATAAAACGTCAAAGCTTCCGCGCTTTGCGTGGGAGGGGGAGAAACTGAATTTAGACAAGGATTAACAGTCGAGAATGGTACAGCAAATCATCTTCCTTTTATAATAACTTAATGAAACGTCAAAGCTTTCGCGCTTCGTGCGGGAAGGGGAAAACTTCATTTAAACAAGGATTAAGAGTCGAGAACGGTACAATAAATCGCCTTCTTTTCCTAATAATTTAAGGAAACGTCTAAGCTTCCGCGCTATGCGCGGTAGGCCTATCACCCACACCCCTTAATATAATGAACGCTCTTTAAGTGATTCGTTACCGCCCCTCCTTGATATAAGATCCTAGCTCCGCGCCTGCATTAAAATATATCAGCTATGATGCTGACTAAGTTGACGAAATAATTCGTATATTTATGTCGTCGAGGAAAATNCCCCCCCCCCCCCCCCCCCACTGATAAAGGTCTAGCGACGCCTCTGTACACAGCAACCCTTTGAGCATTCCCCAGTATTTTGCTACTCAAGTAAAACGTATTAGTACAGCTGTACATGGGTGGAGATTCATCCGTTGAGTATTGTTTTGTGAAATGTCGCCATCTACGGTTTCTCTCAACGTCTACCGGTTTCAAGCTATTTTTGTACTTTTGACTCTGGGACCATCTAAGCAAGCTACATTATTCATACCCTTACCAAGCATTTTTTGAGTATGTGAAAAATTGATGTGTTCAGATTTATGCTTCTTGGGAATGTGACATATGAAAGTTTACATCTAAAAGTATTCAACAAAGGCCATCATTTCAACCAGTCCATCTTTCATTTCGTCATTGTTACGAAAAACACACCCCTAAAAATCAAATATACAAGTGCTATGAATAATTTATTTGTTAACTGTATGTATGAAAATGTGTCATTTAGTTAATATCCTGAGGCCAGAGTACACTAATTTCTTTGTGTAGACGTCTCTGCTTGACCCATAATTACTCAAGATATTTTACAAGTGACCGATCAAACACCTTTTTATATAGCTTGAAAATTAGCTTGCTGTTAGCGTAGTTCTTCAGTTTGATTTTTTTTTTTTTTTACATGTCTCCGACATATAATTTTGTCAATTTTCATCCGTATTATTTCTATCTCAGATACCACTATGAGATTTACAATCAAAATCATTTTAAAGACGAAATAGTTGATCGAGAATTGCTATTGCATCATCGGGAATCACTTAGAGCTGAAGAAAAAGGGATAGAGTTCTAATAATACGCTCTAATTGAAAGGATGTTAGTTGGGTAGTGATCATATCCTCATTCAGATCTAGAATAATCTCCACAGCTTTTCGTTGAAATTTACATGGAATGCAAAAATGGGGTATCAAATGTAATTTATATTACAACCAGGGATCTACACCACTGGGTACCTCAATTAACTCTATTTTTCCAATGTGATAGATTTTTTCTTAAATCAAGTAGCGTATAGAACTTTGAGAATTACACTATTTGATTAAACTCAGATACAAATATTGTACATTCTACATTTGAAGTCATGTTATATTTGATTATAATGTTTAATTATATCACGTGATAAGATCCGGGGTCCTTCCGTATCCTGTTTGCAATCCCAAACAGAGTACACGTGAGATTGTTCTTAATTATATCTGACCCGATTTTTCCAGAAAAGCGTAGACAGACAAACAAAGAAATATTTACCGGGAAGTATATATTGAGAGGTTACATTTCCCCTTATTCTTCCACTCTAATTTTTAAAAATTATTAGTTCCTTTCCTTCTTAGTATTCTTGGCCCTCTTTTTTACCTTATCGTTGTTCTTGATCTCGTCGTTTTTTCTGTTCGATTTTTTTTAGATTACTTATTACAACAAAAGCTACATTTTGAGACTTTTACTTGCAGTAGCTAGTGGGATAAGTGCTCCCTTATCGGGTGACGGCAAAATGAAAATAGGAAAGGAAGAAGACGATGATGATGGGGATGAAGAAGAAATAGAGTGATAGAAAGAGGGTAAGAGAGGGAGAGAAAGAGAGATAGAGAGGGAAAGAGAGAGAGAGAGAGAGAGAGCGAGAGGAAAGAATCTTTAACCGAATAGCTTTGTTCTATGGCATTTCCTGACTAATTAAAGTAGTGCATTTATTTTTGTTAAGGCTAATAAGCTTAGTTGACGATTTTATTTCTTGCTGCAAACGATATATCAATCGCCAATGATATGATTCGGTTTGCTAAAGACGATCTTCCTTATTTTCTTTGAAAAGTTGGAAAAAGACAAGAAAAAGAAATATAATGAAGAGAAATAAACAAAGATACCCCTCTGTACAAAGCCTCATGCCGCCAATCAGACTGCCTTACAAATAAACTACATCCGTTTCACCCATTTCGATTTAGTCTCCGTCGGGTCTCCGTGCGCATGCTCAGTATTAAAGTCACAAAACCATGCTTATTTTGTTTGTATAGCGATGTGAGCAATGGCATGGATGATTATCTGTGTCACGAATTTATGTTACGAAACTATTTTGTTGAATTAGAACAATGGCAACAGTTATTCCAAGGGATTTGGATACACAGATTGCACAGATACACATGCATTTTAACTTTGAAGAACAATTAAGCAGGGTTTAGCCTACCTACACGTACTGCCTGAATTTCAATGACTTATGTGCATGTTAAGAACTGACGACTTGGATCTTGCGCAAGTCAAAGATTAATGAGAAGCTTACTAATATCAGACAATTTCTAGTCTTTAATGACTGGACTATCAACTTTTACACTATGATGGAACCTTACTTGCACAGTCTCTGCCTTTAAAGATGACTGAATGATTCAATTAGAAACTATTGTAACAGCGGTAAGGTTTCTTGTGAGGAATGAGAGTTTGCAATCGCTCTGAGGTGAAATAACTGTGTGTTTGGTTGTAAAAGTCAGAAAACAGTTGGGAAATGCCAAATCTGAACTTTTGTACATGTTTTAATTGGGTATTTCCGCATGTGTAATCGTGTTAACCATGTCGATGTCTACATGGTATGTAACAAGCAACTTCAGTATATGCTTTTTCATGATTGCATGATATATTAGAAAAGGACAAATTTCAATTTTTTATTTTTTAGGCTGTATTCCTCACAATGAAAACTAATTCCTTATAGGACTTTGTGCATACTTGCTTAGTCGGTGTTATTCTATGATCCATATGTCAATGAACTTGATTATTAAATTGAGAATTATTTGATTGTGTATTGTGAATATAATCTCCGACATGCAAGTGAAGCTCGCCAAACCGAATATTTACCCTCAAAATATCACTCTTTGGTAAATGGCAAACCAGATCTTACGCCCGTTTGTAATTTATAGCCATTAGAGAGGTCAGTTCTACATGTGATTAATCAGAACATGTGAATGTTTTCTTTTTCATGCCTATATGAAATACTTTCATTGGTAGCAACGTCAAGGTTTGCACACGAACTTCTCTTATATTTGAAATACAACGAGAAATACGGTGTAGTCATAAACAGTGTTTTTCAACCGGGGTGCCGCAAGATATCTCTAGGGATGCCGTGATAGAAATTTAGCTAATTCAAACAAATCCTTTGGAATAACGTTGATTTCGTGAAAAAAAAAAAAAATTATCAAAAACTGCTAGAGTATGCAATTGATTGAGGAAATAACACTTTATCGATATCACAGTGTCTTTCTTCCTCGATCGCTTCGATCGCTGGCAACATTTTTTAAAGCGAGGTGCCCGAATATATATATATCTTTTATTTCGGAATAACATTTATTACCACGCTCATAGCTTTTAGAAACAGGATAAATCTGGTCAACTAGATGCCCGAATATCCCCATATTCGCGTATTGAGGTCATGACCGAATATATGATTTTTCATTCATCACTTTATATATTTTCTAGTGTGTTAACTACAAAATTGATTTGTACCACTTTAATGTCTTCTTATTTTTGCTGGCTCGCTTCGCTCACTCACAAAATTTAGAAACAAATGTGCCAATGCGTGTGTACATGGCACTTGACGAGTGCCAGAGTGTTGCAAATAAATATTCTGTAATGAATTTGGGATTGGGTTGACGCAGTGACTAAGGCAAGGTTGAAGACGCTGGTATAAAACGTAGAAACAAATTTTGATGCCACGTGCTAGTGTAGTCCCATAAACCCATATTTCTGTACCTGTGCTTTTCACTTTACGATTTCCAGTTTCAAGGAGTAAACCCATCTCATCTCATCCTGTTAAAACAACGATTAATAAGACAAACAGTGAATCTGATATTTTCATTTGTACCATGCACAAAATGATTTTATTAATAGCATTTTTTTCAATTACAAATCATCGACAATGATAATGACAATTTTACATGCATCTTCTCCTCAAGAGTTAATCTGGATCCAATCTTTTTCAAAATGGGATCTTCTAATACAAAAATATTCAACTACGAATCCTTATTGGTGCTATTTACGTCAACAAAAAGAAATTGCAGGAATAAAATGAAAAGGGGATGAAAGTGGAAGATTGCGTGCTAAAATTATAACACTATAAAACCCATCGTAGGAAACGTAAAGTACACACAGTAACACTCAGATATTCGTACATTACTACACGATTAAACCTTCACAGATCTTTTTACAGGAATACAAACTACAATTACAGACAGATCCTTTGAACAGTATGACTTTTTCGACCTTAAATATAACACCGAAGCATAAAAAGTTTACAAAAAAGATAACACCGAAAAGGCGATTTCAGTTATTTTTCGAATTCTCTTGCATTAGAGTAGGCGCTCTAGGCAAAACGACTGTATAAACTGACAAATTAATTTACAATCTTAGATCTTTTTACACAAAAAATCCGACAGCGTGTTTAGTCATCATTAAACATTTCAAAATGGCAGTGCTTATATCTCATCTCACACACAAGCAGTCTTCTCAACTTCTTCCCTGGTTGTCTCTCGTTTCCTCGATTAATTCAACATTTCGTCCAATATTTACACCCCATCACAAATCGAGTTCACATGTATCATGTAACAAGTAAATCTGATACCTGAACTGAAATAATTCACAATAAAATAACTGATTTATTGAATACTATGTTGAGCTTTAAGAATAATCATAACGGCTATACATAAAATCTTACTCGAATCAAATTATTGCAATATGTTTATACTCCAAACAACTTTCTGCACAATTCTATAGAATACTTACAACATAATAGAAGAACAGCGTTTCATAATCCGTATTCTTTTGAACTTATAAATAAATAAATATATCTGAAAATAAATACTTACAAGCGATCTTAATTTCTAATGTTAGAAGACATAACCAGAAAATAAGTTAGACAGCAAAGAAAATAATCTGTACAATATAATTAATAGAATCACAAAGTTATTGAGTAAACTGTGTAAGCGAATAAGCTTTAGCTTGGCAAGTCCCGAGTACAAAATGATGATCGTTATCATATTATATAATACATTGACACATGGTGTATCTTGTGAATACTACAATGTGGAACTACGTGTATATTGAAATTTACTTGACGTAAAGAAAGTTCTTGCTCCAAACGTTTAATCAGTGAATGTTGCATTTTGAAAGTTGTGCCCAACTACGCAACATTTGAATAATTAGAATAACAAATGAATGTGTCATTATCACATTGAAAATTTGATTGTAGGCCCATGTACAAAAAATAAGGTAGCGTAGGCAGTGCATTGAAGATGAGTAATTTGTGACTCATGTTTTCCTGCCTAAATATAGACAGTGACATCCCTTTGCTCGGTAATACGATAAGAAAATAAAATCAGCTTCTTCACTTCGCAGATATGAACTACAGAATGAGGCTAAAAGAATTTTTCATCACAGAGTTTGGTGTAGTTATTGTTTTTGTTTACCTCAACCATTCACTTCGTTGATAGTATTGCCAGAGTTTTGTTTGGTTATGAACTAACATGTAAATAAGATAATACTACTATATTGCACGCGAATATAAATACTTTATATCGTTGACAAGAATGTAACGTGGAGGAAAACACATATATCATCACTTTTAAAAAGAGGCAGCATTAAATATCTACAATCCCATGTTCTAGAAAAACGTCCATATTCTTTTTCCATCTAACATTCATTCGAAATAATGACAAACTAAGAATACAAAAATGTTATACAAAAGAAAACCTGATTCATAACTTATTATGAAAAGTTGAAAACTCTCGTTATTTTTTTTTTCTCGTTTTTCAAGATGAATACAATTAAGCCAATCGTTTTATTGTAAAAGAGACAAAATAGTAAAAAATGGAAGCATTGAATGAAAGTTTTAAACCACTTCAAAAGATATACATTTTAGAAAGTGAATAGCTTTGTTTTCCCTGGTCGTTTCCTTTTTTCAAACGATTTAAGGAAATATGAATCACATGACAGTCGGCAATAATGTCAGCATGTATGTCGAAAGCATTTTAGCATTAAATATTAAAAAAAATATTTGCAGAGAATGTAAACTGTTCTACATTATTCCATGAAGTTTACTGTGAATTTCCTACTTACTGTATTGTTCTAATCTGAAATGAATGATAAATTCAAAGAAACAAATCTTTATATTTTTCGTTTTCTTTTATAATTTGAACGAACTGCTTGAAAGGTGTTAACATAATACTCGTAGAAAATCGTATTTCGATTGAAACTATTTTCTTACTCTACATGGAATTGATTTTCATAAAGCCGATATTGATTCAAGTTCTAGTAATAGCACACGTTTTAGAGTTGAATAAGGGTTCGGCGGGCTGACTCGGGACTGGACATATCACTTCCACTGCTGCTGTTCTCGGATTTGATTGACATGGCTTCTCGTCCACATGACGACGATGACGATCCGGACGAGGAGTGATTGGTGCCACCCATGACGCCCTCAGACATGCCAGCAAAGTTGAAGAGTCGAGTGGGTGTGACTACCTCGGTGGTGGGTGTGTCCAGGCTAGCGACTGTATTAGCATGACAGGTGGTAGCGGTGGTACAGGAGGCTGTTGTAGTTGTCTCCTTGTTGACTTTGTTCTTACGGCACATAGCCTTGTGAGCCTCCAGAATGAACTCCAGTTGTTCTTTCTGCTGTTGGAGCTTGGAGATCTCTTGTTCCAAAGTGGAGTTCTTTTCTTCCCAGTCCTCCGTTTCCTGTTTAACAACAAATTGGAACATTATAATTAGCCTCTTAGTATGCGTGAAAAACCTGTATAAAATGATACTTCCTGGCTTGAGAATACATACTGTTCACTCAGGACAAAAGAGGGACTCTTTTTCAGAGATGTTCAATATCCACTTCTTCCCTTTAGCCCATTCTAAATGACTTTTCCTTCCGCCGTAATGAGAAGGGTGCCGTGAAGGATTTTTCAATATTCATTATAATTTAATGTGACTTAATACATAGACCAAATATACATGTTTTCATTCGGGCATATGAGTGGATTCCTCAATGGCTCAGATTACACTCCAAGTGTTTACAAGTACATTTCATCCATGCGGAAAGTAGAATTTGACGGATAGGTATAAGAACAATATAACTGTCACTGTTGTCATTTTGCGAAACAAACGATGTTATTGTGTCTCTTTGATTAGCCTCGAGTATTTACATATTTCGCTATCTTTACAAACGACTGTCTTTTTTTTTCTTTCTACATGCTTAGTGTTGGTAAATACAAAAAAATACTTACGTTTATTAAAGTGTTGGTATGATCAACACGTCGCTGTCTACACTTGGCTGCAGCTAGCTTGTTCCTCTCTCGGCGAACTCGCCTCTTGTCTCGTTCTTCCGGCGATAACTATTTTAATAAACAAAACAAAAAATAACACATGATTACTCATATTATTCCACCTCTAAACATGATTATAACTGTTAACTAAGAAAGTCAAAATGTGCATGTAATTGTGAACAAAATTCCTAAACTTGGGTTCAATCAAAGTACTTCTCTGACGTATTTGGGTCGTGTGTAGTGAGTTTTACTGATGTACGTGGAGACTATCAACTATTGTATTTTCTCTCTTGACAAGTTAATGATTGATAAGCTTATCGCCTCTGCAAACAATTGTTTTCGTGATGTATCGCTCATCATGATACGGGATAAACAATATTGAAGGTGCTTTGAAATGGAAACTTTGTTTTTAATGAACCGATGGCCCGCGCCAATATTTGATAGACGGGGAGAACTGACATCTAAAAAAGATTCTCTCACAGATTACACGTAATTTGTACACGTACATGTCCAATAGTTGTTTTCCCTCAAAGTATATATTTTGTATTACTTGCTTTCATAGCATAAAAGACCTTGGCATCGGTCCACTAGATCGTGTCAGGGATATACTCTATCATTAACGTGATTGTTTGGATAGGTTGAATACAGAATGATTGGCATAAAGACCAAGCGTCTTTTTTTCGTACGCGCAATGAAAATGTATTCGAATCATGACCTAAACTGTGACTCTTAAGAGGACTTAATAAAATGTGCGTGTTTGAATTCGCGTGTGATGTTGCTGGAGGAGAGCCAACACACATACGGGATACATCAATGAAATTTGCAAAAGAGAGACACTTTTCCTTCCTACATTCTCCTAAACTTTATTGATGAGTTATATCCCCTGTACCCTTCACACTTCCCCGGTTACAATAGTGCAGTTAAATCTTGCGCTAGTCTTTGTATAACTTTCTCGAGCCCGACGCAAGGTTTGTAGCTAGTGACCACTGGTTGAAGGAACAACTCTGCAGCTAGTACAACCTGCGACTCACAGGAAGCTAGGATTTAGACACATGTGAGTTTAACATAAGAATTGTCCAATTAACCAGAGTCAGGCGAATAGGAGTCATAGCGCCACGCGGTCTTGGCTTGCCCCCCTCCTTTACTATAAGCACTGCCCTGGTAAAGAAAAAAAAACTATGACTCATTCTGCCATTCTCTTTCGTGATTAAAACTTGCGGAAGTTTGTCAAATTTAAGGGGGGAAAAGCATCGAGAGAGAGCTTTGGGGAATTAAACCCAGATAGTCACGTCTTCGAAATAGGAAATGCACGCGTTTAATCTGTCAATATTCGTGACGCAAAGGTGCCGTTTTATCCAGAATTAATCGCTGTTTACGAGTAAAGTTTGTGGAAATTGAAATGAACAGAGTGAAGATAAATGTTGATGCGTTTGGATTTCTTGCTCTACTTAGAAATGGGTGGAACAGATAAAGTATACCACACATCATAATGATAATTTGGTCTCTTCAACTTCTTTTTATTTATTCCAAGAACCAATCAAATATGAAAGAGATAGATGCGAGCCATCTTGTCTAGATCACTTCAAAATCTAACTTCACTACGCGGTATTTTACCCAAGGTGTGCAAACATTTAATTGGCGGTTGATTGCTAAAAGCTGATTAATCTGCAAGCCTTTACAGGTCTACAAACAAGAGGGTCCAAATAGTGTCACAATTACTTGTTTTACTTCTCGGTTTTCCCCCTACTCCAGGTTTCTTTTGAAGTGCTATTCAAACAACTATTCAAGAGCTAAATTTGCTTTGGGGTAATTGAATCTAGCCCCGTTCCAGTTAACAGCTAAAGGTCGGTCTACCTTTTTACGAGAATATTGTGAAAAGGGCATGGAATACCGACAAAAGAACAAAGGTTTTCTTTAGATAGGGTAAGTCGATGGTTCGATAAAGTATGAGGAAACAAATTTCATGTTGCTAGACCAAACGGCTTTTTTTCAAAGGGAATGAAGCGGAACTAAGCCAGATACAACGGTTCTTTACAACTGCAAAGTGCCTGATAACAATCCTTGAAAATTGTCCTCTGTATTTGGAATAGCAATACAGCCAGCGATTAAATTTCACAATTTATATAGAAAATCTTGTAAGCACTGTTTCAATTTTAAGTTAAGTTTGTCCTTCTAAAACGCATAACCGATTCGAATGTATATTACTCATCTAGTCTAAACACTTCTTGCACCCCTTATCTACTTCTTACTTGTAATGAAAAATAAAGGAGTGCATGACTTACATTTCTACTCACATCGTCATCTCTACCCCTTCTGCGTCCTCCTGTAGAAGGTGACATTCTGTACATATCCAAATCGCCCCTCTCCCTGACGATCCTTTGGTGAGGATGGTGTGGGTGTTGCCCCCCTAAACCACCACCTCCACGTACTACAGCGGGGGAATGGTAACCGTTATGGGAAGAGACGGGTGGGGGAACGAAGCTACCTCCATGTATGTTGTTGGGGTGCTCAAGCCAGGAGCCACCAGTCAGGGAGGTGGTTGGGGTGATGACTGAAGTAGGAATGGCATTAGGTAACGAGGTGACATGGCTGCTGATGCTTGGTGCATAGCTTGAAATGTCCATGATGTCTTCTGACGCGGTATAATCCTGAAAGATAAAAAGGTAGACAATTGGTTTAGGGTTGATTGCAAAAGGTCAACCATCTAAAAAATAAAAATAAACACATGCAGATGGGGAGAAACATAGCAATGTCAGGAAGACTAGGTTATTCTGAGGATGAAGATAACCTGGAGAATTGAAAGAAGACAGACTTGTGACTAAACACTCACTGCTTCCACCTTGACGAGCTTGGCCGATGGGTACATAATAGCCCGGTGATACATGTTAGCTCACCTAATCCTAAGCCCAAAAGCCTTCAGCTGACAAAGAAAATCCTCGAAAATGCAGTAGGTTGAGAATAAATCTCAACAAATAGATCCCTTATATTCCAAGTAAATATATCCAAACTCGATTATCGAGAAAAAAGCTAGCGGTTTCAAAGATGTCCTGTTCTACACCCTCACAGTCGAGAAGGGGAGGAGCGACCTGTTCGAGAGCGTGGGCAAGACTAACCATGATTGCCGCGAGTTCAGGATTTTTGTTGAATTCCGAGTCAGTGTATGGTTCTATGTAGAATAGCAACACAGACTCTACAAGCGGAAGTCACATCAGGCCGATCAGGGACTAACATATCGCTTGACACGGGATCGTTGTTAGTTGAGCGTTTGCCAGAAACTTCAAGATTGGTCGCAACCATGCCTTTTCATTTTTTGAATGATGCAATTATGTTGATGTAGTCGGATTGTTTGAGTTTTGATTATTAGAAAGGGTCTGTATAATATAAGACTAAGAAAATTCCCCCTCACTAGAAGAAGGAAACTTATCGGAAGTTCATGACAGTGACGGGGCCAAGAGTCTGCAACGGGTGACGCCAACAGCGAGGCAGAATACATTGAAACCCTTACTCATTCTTTCCGATCTAACAAATCTGCCTACTTATCTTTCTTCTTCTTCCTCTGGCTGTTCACATGTATGATGTAAGGTCTCGTTTTTATTTTTGTTATCATTTGGTCATATTTTAATTGACATACAGAATCAGATTATAGGACAGAAGAAAATGTTATCACATCAAAAACATATACCTTTTTAAAGATAGTTGTTCGGTACTAACCGCTAAAAACATTGACTACAATCCCAACAACGGATTTAAATCTCCAATACACTTTGTTTGTTACGCCAAAGTGCGATCTACCGTGTCAATATACTGCATACATTTCGCTGCTATTACGTTTCACTATACAATCTGGCCACAAAAGTGCTCTTTGAGCTCGCTCTGTGCATAATGGCTGAGCTAAGCATGTAAGGGTTTTTGTTGAATAAGGTTCACAGAGCATTGTAGATAGGTCACAAGAATTGAAGGGAAAATGGTGAGATCGAGGTCGTGCTTATAATGCACCTGTTATGCAGCACACATGCACAACGGGTTGTCTGCCCAGTAAGGAGCAGACGCGCGACGCGACATGATCTGAATGGCACTGCATACCTTGGCTGCTACGGCCCTGGGAAACACGCACATTTTCTCGAGTTGTCTAAAAAAAACGTCAAATGCTTCATACAAAATCGAGATTCTTCTGATTACTCACATCATAAAAATAATACCATCCAGTCTCATCGAATGCGGTAATTTAGATGAATCATCAAACTCTTTCATTAAACATAAACACGGACATGATGGAGATTTTTTTCTTCTTCGAGTTTTATAAAAATTGCAAAAACATATCGAGTCATTGAAATGTAAGTTTTCCACTCGCCTAAGAACTAGAATGCAATAAAGAGAATTTCGAGAAACGATACTGAATGAGTTTATACTTGGTAAAGTTGAGTACATTCATTGTACATGATCATGTGTCATGTGATGATACTGACGGGTATATAATGTTAATAATGTTTCCTATCGATGGGCTATATTTCAACTGAAAACAGTTCTACGAAAGTTGAATTTATAATGTAATTTGAATCAAAGTTTTGAACGAATAATACTTCAGTAAATAAAGCGTTTGAGCGACTTATAACAAAAATTGCTGCATCATATTGCTAGTAATACGCATGGAGACATATCTCCATGGTATAAGTATCGCATAGGCGTAGTTGGATTAGGCATGATGGGAAGGGGCGATGCGGCATCCGCCATCATCCTCCTCCTAATGAGATCGCATCCCCAATAAACCCACCCTTACTCTACCACCACCACCATCATCTTCATTCATACACGCCATTACAACTAACCTCACTGGTAGCGGGCATACAACCAGACGCCATAGTAGTCAACAGATCTTGAATACCATCATCGGCAGGCATATTGATCGTTGGGTACATCACAGATTTAGAATTTTCTCTCTTAATTCTCGGGTCTTCTTGCGCTGAAAATCCCCGGGTTCGTGTATCAGTTGAACTGCGAATTGAATGAGATATCGAAAGTGAACTTCCTTAGTGACGAATAGCTACCGCGGCTGCGAATTGTGGTCTCTCTTTTTTCTGAGATCAAGCGATGACTAGTGCATGAGTCACTGGTATGAGCGTATAGGCGATCTATGGGGTGTCCCTGATAGCCATGCGCATTATATGTGCTCGCGAGCTAGCGCGAGTGCAGGGCTATTTTTAGAAGTTGACGAATTGCAGTATATTCAGTCGGGCTCGCTCGGAGGACTTCGTGCTTGATATAGGACCTGACTTCAAGCACTAAATCCGATGTCGATAATATATGAGTGAGGTTTGCACACTACACGCTAGTTCGACCTCATTAATATTTCCTCAGCCACCAATCGGTGGTCAAAAAAGAGAATAAAATGCATTTATTCGTAATTGATAAATTATGAAAATAAGAATATGCTACAACAGAATGGAACGTTCTAGCTCGAAAAAGCTTATGAATATGCATGAACCATCCGGTGTACGGAGGAGTGTCAATACAACGGGCGTGACGTCACAAAAATGATTTGCATGCGACCTGAAGGTCAATTCATCGGCAGCCAATCAGAGAACAGCATCAGATAAGCGGCTTGATCGTGACGTAGCACTCGGTAGTGCTTTGTTTACTCGCCGTTTCCATAACAGAGACTGGTTGTGTTGGAAAACACGTGTATACTCTAGCTTGGTTTTCACTATTTACTATTAAAAACAATGTTCTATTAGAGGAGAATTCAGTACCAAGTACAAGGAAGATCGATTGTAGATCAACAACAAAAACATCTGATGGGTGAAGTCGCTTCCGGTTTTTTTCTTCTCCCTTTTATATGGGTATTTTTCAAAGGCATCTGATTTGCAATTATTATCATAAATTTGGAATGGGTTGATGTGATATGCAAATGTATGAGCGTGATGCCTATTATAATAACCGTCTCATTAAAATGAAACAAGCTGAGAAATGAGGAAATGTCCATCGAATTTATTTTAAAATAAACTGTATATATTTACACATTGGGACATATTTCTTTCAAATTTCAAAAGATTTACATATACTACATTTTATTTCTCTAATGTTTTTATTTGAAAGGAATGTATAGATACCTAAGCATGGTATGATATACAATTATCATGGAATATGCACATAGTTAATTTATATATGAATATACAAGTGAAAACCTACTTAAGAATATTGTTTTTAAATACAGTACTGATTATATTAATTCTAACAATAATAATTATAATACCAGGCCTAAACTAGTGTACATTCAGTTGAGAAACATTGCCAATTTGAAACATTTCGTTCTTTTGGCATGTAAATCTTTTCCACTTGTTTATAAAAAGGAATTTTAAAATGAAAATTACGAAATAAGTAAATAACAATATAATAAAAACTTACACAGAGAGAAAACACTATGCGATTATAAATAATTACCTAAAGATTCTTCCACAAATAAATGTCACTTTTTTAAAAGCCAACAAAGTAATGTATCCACAAATGTATTGTGCAAATATTGTATTCCAGTTGTGACGTGGGTGGACAGGGATATGACCGGCAATGTACTGGTACTCTGGTAGGCTTCTTGGTTTATACTGGTCCTGTCGTGCCAACTACACTTTCACTATATGGTTCTGACATCAATTCGACAAAATAATGATGAGGATTTCCGGTGAAGAAGAGTTTACCCTTTCAAGAAAACGAAATGAGATGAAAGGAACAACTCGTCCCACCCTGTGCCAATGAAACTATTAACCTATCATGATAGGGCGATCGATGAACTTGCCGAGAAGATCTATACACCATACCGGTTATTCGGCGAAAACCTGATTGATGGTATTAAGCGTGGGGGATACCAGAGCGCGTGCTGATTTACTACGTTGTTATTAAACAAAGTCATTCACGCGGGCTTTCTCAGAAACCACCAAGGAGCAGAGTCATACCGGTCGGTACTCCTTCTATTGTTCTATGGTGATGCCCCATACCACCAAGCGAAGCATGGGCGTGGTCGGCCAGAGGCGAATACAATACCCCCTGATGACTCATCTATCGGTAACCTTGAGGGATTCCCTCGCCATGCCTCGAATTCTTCGCATTCTTTGCCTTTCTGTCATTGAGTGTGTGTCACCGTCCCACGTGTTATATAACTATTCTTCGCTGATTAACAATCAACCATTATGAATTATGTGTGCATCAATGATCACTATTATCATTAATATTTGCTTCATTATGAATAGAGAGGGTGGGGTTAAAAGGCGTATACGAGCACACGCCTATAATAGTCACCTTGTGGTCATGGTGGAACAGTTTCATAAACCGACACTTATATAATAATAGAAAACTTGATGCTATGAACCGCGCATCAAAAAAATATCACGATGAGATCAGAATGAGGTATCCACTTGGTGATTCCAAATTATATTTGTAATTATAGGTTGAATACTGATATGGGCGTCCCACATGGGCGGTAACCGAAATACAGAGCCAACAATACTTTTGCATCGTAACGCCATCAAATGATATTACGCTCCCACTAAATTATATGACCATTTATAATACCAGGTTACACAATACTATGCTATCATGTGACAATATGAACAATTATCAACTAAATTATTTATACTATTTTTTTTTTAATGTAACGCTCGAAAAATGATCTGCCGGTCAATGGAATTATTCAAAGAATTCTGTAAATTTTGTGGCTCCGAATCATTAATGAGTCCTAAGATTTAAGTTTTGAGAAAAGAATTTCACTAAATAATATTCTCCCGAAAGAGCATCTTCGGGTTTTTTTTTGCGGATTTTTGCTATGTGAACTTTCCAATATACGATATATGCTCACGCCGAATGATTACAACTCACCAGAACTGGAAGTCGATTCTACTATCAGTTTATTGTACAGTAGATTATGCTGGATGCTGATGTATTATGACTACCCGACCCCTTCTACTTCCAATATTTATAATCATCGAAACTAATTATTTGACCCCAAAACAAACCGGGTACACTATTTTTCGATACAAAGTTCAACTAAACCGAAATGGTTTCACTAATGTGCTTCAAGAAAAGATGAAGAAAAAAAAGCAATTCATAATTTGTTGACTGTTTTTCTGATGTATAAGACACGCGATGGAGTATTTGTATGTCCAAACGTTGAGAGGGCACCGAAATCATGGGGGGAGGGGCGGTCTTGATTTATGAAATTTTAATTAACAAGACAACAGAGGCGAGGGTGTAGGCGGTTCTGTTGATGCGGAACCCATTGTAAATTAGCCCAGCTAATTGATCAATTAAAATACTTTGCACAGTTGCAAAAGTCGCAATTATTATATTTACGAATCATCCATGCAAGAAGAGATTGTTATGATTTCATCGTGGCTTTTATTCATATAAATTGCTATGGTTTCGAACAATACAGCGATGCATACATAATCATGAAATCAATAAATATATTTTGTTATAGGCCTACGCTGGACGTATTCATTATGCTGAATTTGTTGTTGTGGAAAGTATTAGTAGATGAAATAAGTTGAATCGTTAAATATATTGTTTTAGAACATGAGAAATATGATCCTTAAAATATATATAAAAGTTATGAATGTTTAAAAAGAAGACAATAATGATTTTGAAATATTATGAAGAATTTTATCCTATTATCACATATATCTTCATATATACACCCATCTCCAGAGTTTCATAGTAATCAAATGCCTTTTCAAATTATTGTCTTTCTCTCGAATGAACCTCACTGTGAGAGAGAGTTAAAACTATCATTGAGTAACTTCAGACCAATGTGCAAATGCAGGAATGTTTCCCATTTTACTCTTACCAAATACTTTGATTCTAATTGTAAAGAATAGTCATACCGAACTCCGTCTAATAATACATTCAATACTTGGAGATAAAGTTGAGTTCTTGTCATGCGATTGCATTGTGAAAGAAACGGTGTGGAATCGAGCAGAAAATGTTGATCATGTAACATATACTGCAAGGTTCTGGATTCATCTAAAATAAGAAAGCTGGCCCAGTCTTGGTAAAAATAATAAGCACTGTTCACAGAAAGATGTATTTGGGACTACACAAACATGTGGCATAAAAATGATACCCACATGTTTAAGCTGTTACATGATATACGGTATCTATAATATGTAGGCATTTGAAGGGTCTTGCTTTTCAGGGAACATTTTTATTCTGATGTTCTTCCACACTTGCATAATAACAATGAAAATGCTCACACATTGATTTTCACCTCTCCCCAGAACTCAAGCTTACAGATATAATAGACGAAAATGGAATACGGAAGCCAACATGCCAAATGTAGCTTTACTCCATTTTTGTTTTTGTTTCATTACACACCCTGTTCTTAGAGAAACATGAATTAGAGCTTCATGGAGAGTTGTACCTGTCTGGTATGAACCGGAAGAGGAATGGTGTCGTTTCCGGTATATACCAGCTGGTGTCATAATACAATACGTAAAAACTGGGTTAGTGCTTAATAAAATTTGTTAATGAAAAGAACATGCTATTCTACTCTCAATCATAAAAAAAATCGTACATACTATGACACTTATGATATCAACAATATGATAGCGCACAATGGAGGGGCTCAATGAGTAAAAGTTTATGCTTGATATCATTACCTATTACAAGTTTCAGCATAAAATAATACATGTTTATTATTATTTATTTCTTATAATTATTGTTATCTTATTATTATCTGACATGACAACGGGTGTTCCAGAATATGTAGGCGTGAGGAAATGGTCTAGGAACGTGAGACGTAGCTGTACTTTACAAGTTTATTGCGAGCTTTCGGCTTGTGAGGCCTTCTTCAGGTTCTGAAGTAAAAACACATACAAAAACAAATACATTGTATAAACAAATATACACGGCATACACACTTAATAACACTCAATCATAGCCAAGCATCATGAACATAGCAAAAATAAGTACTAGAAATACTTTCGGAATAAACTTAGAAATGAATAAATAAATAAATAATTATGCAAATTCAAAGTGTTTTACCTTGCTTGTGTGTTGGGCTGTCGGTGTGTTTATT
>BEXV01000018.1:221766-234087 GCA_003118195.1 Hemicentrotus pulcherrimus | reverse complement strand
TTTCTCTAATAATTTGGGGAACGTCAAAGCTTTCGTGCTTCGCGCGAGTGGAGGAAACTGAATTCAGATGAATAGGGCTTAATAACATTCGAAAACGGTACGAGAAATCGTCTTCCTTTCTCTATATTGTGATGAAACGCCAAAAATTTTGCGCTTTGCGCGGAAGGGGAAAACTTCATTTAGACGAGTCGAGAACGGTACGACGAATCGTCTTCTTTTTCCAATAATTTTAGGAAACGTCACAGGTTCTGCGCTTCGCGCGAGAGGGGAAAACTGAATTTAGACAAAATTAATAGGGCTTATTTATAGCCGAAAACGGTACAATGAATCGTGTTCTTTCACTAATAATTTGATGAAACGTCAAAGCTTTCGCGCGAGAGGGTGAAACTAAATTCACATATATAGGGCTTAATAAGAGTCAAAAACGGTACGATAAATCGTCTTTCTTTCTCTATATTGTGATGAAACGCTAAAGTTTCTGCGCTTCGCGCGGAAGGGGAAAACTTCATTTAGACGAGTCGAGAACGGTACAACGATTCGTGTTCTTTCTCTAATAATTTCAGGAAATGTCAAAGCTTCCGCGCTTCGCGCGAGAGGGGAAAACTGAATTCAGACAAATTAATAGGGCTTATAGAGAGTCGAAAACGGTACAACGAATCGTGTTCTTTCTCTAATAATTCGGGGAACGTCAAAGATTTCGCGCTTAGCGCGAGAGGAGGAAACTGAATTCAGATGAATAGGGCTTAACAAGATTCGAAAACGGTACGATGAATCGTCTTCTTGCTCTAATAATTTGAGGAAACGTCAAAGCTTTCGCGCGAGAGGGTGAAACTAAATTCACATGAATAGGGCTTTAAAGAGTCAAAAATTTCGCGCTTCGCGCGGAAGGGGAAAATTTTATCCAGACGAGTCGAGAACGGTACAACGAATCGTGTTCTTTCTTTAATAATTTTAGGAAACGTCAAAGCTTCCGCGCTTCGCGCGAGAGGGGGAAACTGATTCAGACAAAATTAAAAGGCCTATTGAGAGTCGAAAATGGTACAACGAATCGTGTTCTTTCTCTAATAATATGAGGAAACGTCAAATCTTTCGCGCTTCGCGCAAGAGGGGGAAACTGAATTCAGATGAGTAGGGCTTAATAAAATTCGAAAGCGGTACGTCTTCTTTTCTCTATATTGTGATGAAACGCTAAAAATACCGCGCTTCGCGCAGAAGGGGAAACTAAATTGAGATGAATAGGGCTTAATATGAGTCGAAAACAGTACGATGAATCGTCTTTCTTTCTCTAATAATGAGGAAACGTCAAAGCTTCCGCGCTTCGCGCGAGAGGTAGAAAGTGAATTTACACAAAATTAAAAGGGCTTATTTAGAGTCGAAAACGGTACAACGAATCGTTGTCTTTCTCTAATAATATGAGGTAACATCAAAGCTTTCGCGCTTTGCGCGAAAGGGGGAAACTGAATTCAGATGAATAGGGCTTTATTAAGAGTCGAAAACGGTACGACCAATCGTCTTCTTTTCTCATAATTTAATGAAACGTCAAAGCTTTCGCGCTTCACGCGGGAGGGGGGGGGGAACTTCATACAGCCAAGGATTACCAGTCGAAAACGGTTCAATTAATCATCTTCTTTTCCTAATAATTTAAGGAAACAAGCTTCCGCGCTTCGCGCGGGAGGCCCATCACCCACACCCCACCAATGAGCGTGCTTTTAAGTGATTCTCTTGCTCACTACCGCCCCTCTCTAAAATAAGATCCTAGCTCCGCGCCTGCATTAAAATATATAGCTATGATGCTGACTAAATTGAAGAAATAATTCGTATATTTATGTCGTCGAGGAAAATGACCATTTTGCGCATATGCAAGTACTATAGATAGTCCATAGTAAAAACAATTTAGCCTTCGGCCCCAAGTTTTTAAGGGTTGAATTTGTAAATATTGGACATTTAATTTTGTCGGTAATTGGTGGCTTAGAGACACCAGTATTAATAAAGCGCCTATTAAATATTGTTTATTATTATAATTAATCGATACGACACTTCGTGGGCAACAGGCATTACAAACATATAAGTAAAACTATAGATCAACATGATGGAAGCATTAGATTTAACATTTTAAAGAACAATTGACTCAGAGTTGAAATAATTGCTACGCCTTGCTTTGTGTACTCATATCACGTCATGATCATAAATACAGAATTGCTTATCAAGATCATATCAATCAAAATCTCCCATTGTTTACGATCACATGATCGAAAGAATATTTGAAATCAATGCAATATATTTATGACGTAGAACATCGTTGGGGGGGGGGTATTATCTATATAAATACGTGCTATGTGCCTGGTTCGTATACTCACTAACGTTTTGGTCCAAAGTTCATGTTGTTTGATTCGGTTGATGATTTGTCGTAGGAACGAAACCGAATTGCAAATTCTCGTTGCCCAATGTCACGAACTCGACTTATAGATATGTAAGGAATTTTTAGAAACGACACTTTAAAGTGTATAATGTCAACCGTTTGTTAAGGGGGCAGAACTGACTACTTTCTAGGTGATTGGGATTTCCTCAATAAACTTAAAGAGAACGTACAAGCGCTGAATTCATTGTACATTGATACATTGTATTTTTAAGTAACAATTAAATGAAAAAAAAGATTGATGCGTTTAATGGTGTAAGACAAGACAGGAAATTGCAAGCAACTAAAAAATATTTTCAAAAGTCATACACCCTGAATTTAAAGACTATTCAATCACCATTGTAAGGGTGGGTATTGTATTTAAACTGTGCACGCAAGCATTTATCTTATTCACCGAGTTCAAAGCCGAGAACCAATTAAGTAACCGGCTTAAACATGTTTAGAGAAGGGTGACTGGTATTAACTGGTCTTTTCAGCCTGATCAGTTTCTATACATACGATATTGCATAAGTATGAGAAATTTCTCGTTTCCGTGATGTCGCAAAGTGTCCTCATATTTTATGACATATCATCATAATGAGAATATGTTAATGATTTGGCATAAATATCATGAAGATAGGAAAACTGAAGGATGTCGGAAGTAAGGGTTGGCTGAGTAATTTTAAAAAGAGAATTCATCATGTTTGAAATATTCTTAAGTTGTTTGTGACTGGTATTAACCGGTCTTTTTGGCGGCCTGATCGCAGTTCCTATACATGCAATAGTGCATAAATATGCGACATTTCTCGTTTCAGTTATGTCGCAAAGTGTCCTTTTAGTTTATTAAATTTCATATATTGATGAAAAATACATTAATGATTTGGCATAAATTTCATGAAGGAAATATGAAGAAAGTAAGAGTTTCCGAATAATTTCAAAAGAGAATTCATCATGCTTAAAATATTCTGAAGTTGTTTGTTTCTACAGCTTTATTTTGGAATTAATTGTGTTCGTTCATCATGTTCATTGGAATACTTCGAACCCCTATAGCACAGCGTGGACCCAGTTATTGAGAAGACAATGGCTTCATTAGGGGGGGGCACTGGTCTAACAAAGTGAATGAAAGGCCACATATTTAGGGAGCGATGTAAGGAGGTTCATTTTTTTTTTGTCACTGTCTATTTTATTTTCTCTCTTTCCCCGTACTTGATTGGGTGCACGTGACACCTTTACACCCCCTCCCCACTCCCCCAAGGCTTAGCTTCATCAATGCTTCGAGGAAATCACATTCCTTGCCCAAGAGCAAAATTATGTTTTACATTTCTAAGACGGAGAAATGTACTGTAAAAAGACTACTGAAGCCATATCAATCCCATCCCCCTCCCAAATATGAAACGCGATTCGTTATATGCTTCCTCCATAAAATGCTTGATAATGGAGGAGAGAAAGAGCGAGGGAGTAGGAGGGGGAGGAGGGGAGCGAGAGGATAAGAGAGGTAGAGAGAGAGAGAGGGAGGGAGGGAGAGAGAGAGAGAGAGAGAGAGAGAGAGAAAAGCGATGTAGGCATGGTAAAGATATCTACAGAGAAAGGGAAAATGCGGTGAATAGGGATACAGAGAAAGGGAAAATGCGGTGAATAGGGATACAGAGAGAGGGAGAGGGACGGGGATCTTTTGTTCATTACAGTTTAAACGAAAAGTCAAAAGATGGAATCAATGTGCGATTGATACCTTATTAATAACAATTTTTCCAAAACGGTAAGAAAGATTAATGTCAATGTATAAGAAACTTACCTAAACGTTTTATGTTCAAAATGCCGTTGAACTTAACGGTATAATATCAGATCGACAGCAATGGTGTGCCTTTAAGAGTCCTCAAAACTGCTCCAGCAATATTGTGGAAATTTGTTTTAATCGAATATTCAATCACAATCAAATACTAAACATTTTTTACGTACACAATAATGTCCATCTGATTTTTGTTAATGTGATGCCAGATACAGAGAGCATACCCGAATGACGAAATTTCTCAACCCCACATGAGCATGCGATGGTAAGGGGAAAAGCTGCTTGGAAAAAGTCAGATTCTAGGAACGACCAAGTAGTTTCGTTCCATACTAAGTCTTTTACACTATTCCTACAACGGTCACACATACACGAATTCTTTACTGATGTCATAAATACTATATAGGGATATGGCGAAATCACCTCTTATGAAACATTTGTTATGAATTATGTAATTCTTCGCCTTGGAATAAACGTTGTGTCATTAAAGCGCGCGCCAGAGCGATAGCGAAATCGTCTGTCCACCGGAAGTAAGGTCACGTGACTTCTCGCCGAGGGGCATCGCTGCTCTCGCAGTCGGAAGCCTTTCGTTTCTTAGTGGAAGTTCTGTTTAAAGAAAGGAAGATTTCAAATTGGAGTGATTAAGGTAATGTCCTGGCCATTTACGTCCGCAGAGTTTGGACTTAATCGAATCTTCCTGCAAGCAGAAAGCAAGCTTTAGGAAGAGGCAGACTTTCGAGATGTTGGCCTCCCGTTGAAAAAATGGGCACAGTTCTGCTGTATGGGGTCATCTCTTGCCCGAAAATTTAATTTTTCGAGTTTCCACACCAACTTTCATAATTAACGCAAAGGTCACTATATCCTCATTTCCCCTCATTAAAGGGAAAGACTGATAACGGTAAAATTGCGGTTCAATGGTTTTGGGTGCAAAATATCCATTCAATTTTGTTTAAATATTGCCTTCAGAGGTTTAGATGGCAATACTTCAACCTAAATTCGCAAAAAAGAGATAATATATGCCCAAATGTTCAATGTTGAAGTGCATTCACGATATCTATCCAGGCCGGATCGATAAGATAATTTACCTAATATATCAATTAGTAGTTTCGCGGTAAAATTGGTATTATCACGTATAAGTTAAAACATATTCTTTCACATGATTGGTAATAAGAGCTTCCATTCCATTTTTTGAAAGGGGGGGGGGGGCATTTACAAAACTGGTCTTTACCTTTAATAAGGCTTCATAATCTATGATAAATAATATTGAATACATTAAACCATGACAACCATCAGTTGATATAGGTGTGTTTTTTTTTTATAATAAATGTTGTGGCTTTAACCCAGAAAATCAAACCAATAAATGTATATTGGAGCCACAGTCTGCCTCTTTAATATCAATGCACTTATATGTTGCCTGAAAAAGTCGAATCAATTTTGATTCCCCCCGCCCCCCCACTTCTGTCTCGAGGTGATGATGGTGAAGTGAAGAAGGATCAGAAGGAGAAGGAGAACAAGAACAACAAGAACAAGAACAACAAGAACAACATCAACAACATCAAGAAGAAGAAGAAGAAGAAGAAGAAGAAGAAGAAGAAGAAGAAGAAAAATCAGATAGGTATACACAGAGAGGAGAACAATGATATAGAAACAAATTGAAAATATGTCATGCGAATAGTATTCGTCAACTTTATGGTTGCAATACCGAATATAATGTAAACCAATCTTTTGTTCTTTTGTATCCAGCTCCGAACATAGCAGACATTTATGAAAATGCCCTTCATACTCTCCTTATATTGACATTACAGTTTACTTGCTAACAAACTCAACTAGGTCATTAAGTCAAGTTCGTGTGAACATCAAGGTGACTCTTTGCACACGGCCCCATAGCAATAAACAGGGGCGGTACAGGTGTAGCGAATCGCCGTGACGTCACAATAGCTAGTCAACGCGCTCCTATTGAACCATAAGAAAAAGCCATTGTTCAGTTGTTGTATACAATCAGTAGTTTTGAACAAGTCATTTCATTACCTAACATGTACATTTACTTATCGATTAAATAAAGTTTAAAAGCGTGACATTTGATGATGAATATGCGAAATGAAACAAATACATCAAGAGTAAAGCGTTTCTTTAAAACGAAATGCTGACTCACAGCGTTGGCGTATTCGCTTGGCATTCAACGAGGTCAAGCGACAAGCGTTTGTCAGGTTATCGCAAATTTCATGAATTAGCTTTGTGATTAATAATGAAACCATTTCCTGAGTACTTTAAAGTTTTTTACATTTACAGGTTGGTTTCACTTAAACAGTCCAAAGAGAAGTTTTCCACGAAATATATGAAAAGGAGCGGAAATATCCGCATGGAAGTGATAATGATATCCGAAAGGAATTTCGTAGCAGGTCGATTTCAAACCAAAGTGGAAGTTGACATAATGGCACTGGCATAAATTGCACTATCAATATTAATTCAGGTGATTCAACCACTAGTTATCATTCCACTCATTTCATCATTGGTTCCTATTTCCTTTTAATTATTAAATTATTAAATTAGTTTCTAATGATCATGGTATAATATTAATATATTGTATTTGAAAGTATCGTATTTATATTTGGTTAATAGAAAAGACAGCTTAAAATAATGATACGTTAATTTTATTGCATGCATGTTAGATATGATTAAAGGTCAAGGAAATCAAAATATCTCTCCTCAAATTAACTTTATTTGGGGGTTACCATGTCTATTCCAACTTAAATTTACAATCAAGGAACATTCTAAGCATTTTAGGTTGAGATTAAGAAAAATATCCTAAATCAGCTCATGACCGTTTCAAATGTTAATGTCCATGCTGCTATTCCATATTTGAATTATAAGCATCCATGTTTATTTTTATGATGAAATATTGGGATTCAATAAAATAGTCGATATAAGGAAAATACAGTTAATAATTTGGGATTATGATTATACTAATCATTAAAATAGGGGTTATTATACAAAACAAAGTGTTCATATTCATGAAAAACTCAGAAATTCTATAATCTCTCCATAACCCATGCAATAACTGACAAAGATATCAATGGATAGTTAATCTTCTTCTTTTTCTTCTTTCCGATTTTGTTTTTCTTCTTCCTCCTCCTCTTCTTATTCTTCTTCTTCCTCTTCTTATTCTTTTAAAACTTTGATTCAACTATTACTTATTTGGGCTGGTGTTTGTTCCCCGTGGAGGTAACAGACACAAGCTCATGAATCTGATGATTCTGATCTATACAATAATATTAAAAGAATTTTAAAACAATTTCCCCCGATATTTCAGAAGAACAATATAAAAATCACACAATAAGCCATTAGCTAATGTAGGGTATAGATTAATATATTTATTGACATTGGTTAAGTAATCTGACTAAATTTCATCTTGATTAATTCTTTGTAAATGGCTTTGCAGCATCTAAATCGATACAATTTGGTTCTAATCCAATTTCAAACATGTTTTCATAGCGAGAACAACACTGCAACTGTAGTACAAATTCCTTTCGATATTACACTATTTTCATGATCAGGCATTGGATAAGGAATATGAATAGAATTGTGATATATCTACCCGTGCGTTATTAGGCCTACTTTGGGTATACATGTACCACTTAGTTTTCACGAAATCTCCTCTGGAAATTCCCACTTTATTTGGTACAAAGTATCTGACATAAGTTGAAACATTGACATAGCTACAAGCAATGAAGGAAACTAGACAATATGGGGGAAAGAAAGAAAAAGAAGGGAATGGGAGACAATGTGTTATACAAAATATGATCCATTCCCGTGCCCTCCCTTCCGAAAACGAAATTAATTTTCTCGTATTTCATCCACATGCTGTGCAGTTTTTAAGGAGTGCTTCGCCAACCCAGTTTGAATATTGCTTTATTGGGCAAGCACAATACCAAGTGATATAATTTATGACTAAATGAAACGAAGTTGAACAAACTCTGTGTGTAGATTGCTCTGTCCACATAGAAATACCAGTGCCCCCCCCCATAAAACCAGCCCCCNCAATTGGGTGGACCCATGTTGCACCACTGGTCAGTCCACAGCATTGGAGCATGGAGCTTACTACTTCATAGTAGGTGCATGATTGGAGGCACTTCGAGTTCTGTGATTGGAGGACAGGGCATGTGCATGCACCGACCACCACCTAAAGAGGGCGCTAAACGCAACAAAAAAGGGGAATGATATAAATTGGACAAGTATATTGTGGATACAAAATTGTGTTATAAAGTATCGAACATATTATGAAAGGATATTTCTTGCAATTAGTCGCTTGGCCAACTTCCATGATAATGGCTGTGTTGAAATTCGGCCTATGTTTGATAATTTATTTCATTAGTTACTACATGTGAGTCCAAAAAAAAGTTTACACCTAGAAAATTGCTAAATATTTAAAAAAAATCATCTATGAAAAGGTTTTTTTATACATCTTATGTAAGAGTGTTTTATCCAGAATCATTTAGTATCATTTTGTGTGGTTTGTGTTCACGCTTGGATGAACAGGAGGCATTGTTTGCAAGAGTGCAAAAATCGACTTGCGCCAACGTTGCTTACGTGATGTTTGAATAAAACAATTGGGATTTGGCCTTAATTCGGTCTTTGCAGATCCAAGTAACACCCCTTACAAAATTAATCATGCCACACATATCAAATATCGAATATCAAATAAATAGAAACATTTGTGCGTGCTTGTGTGTGTGTGTGTGGGGGGGGGTGACCTTGCTTCTGCAAAAAGCATATGCAATGCCTTTCATTTGATACTCCGTTAATCCCAACATAATACATACTGTAGGCATCACTTTGGCGCAAGTCGATTTTTGCACTCTCGCAAACGATGCCTCCTGTTCATCCAAGGGTGAACACATACCCCACAAAAAAAAATACCAAATGATCTGTGATAACACACTCTTTCAAAAGATGTATAGTAATTTACTGTTCATAGATGATTTTTAAAAATAATTCGTAATTATCTAGGTGTAAATTTTTGTTTGATTCATATGGTATTACAAAAAATAATTAAACAAAATCCATCGGCAAATCCAGGGGACACGGCAGGCCCCCTCCCCCTTTTTGTTTGATAGGTTTACATGAAATAGTTGTAATAGCATGTCACTTCATTCTTAGCATGATAAACATCTGATTGTTATTCCTTGGATAACATGCTTTATTTTTGTTTTAACCTCATCTCTCTCTCTCTCTCTCTCTCTCTCTCTCTCTCTCTCTTTCTCTTTGCATCTCGCTGTCAACCCTCTTTCCTTTTCCGTTCGTGTCCTTCTCATACCCATCAGTATTTTCTTCTCCCTGTGCCCGTTTATTTCCATTTTGATTCACGATTAACTTCGATCAGTCAAACTAGGCATAGATTTAAGTGCTTCATTATTTTGAAACAAGCCTGTGAATGTGATCCGCCCTCTTCCAAAACTTTATACGTTTTTTTTTGGTTGGGTCGAAAAATAAATAGGTTACAGGGTGCAAAGAACGATGTATTGCACTCGACAGGCGATTCCATGGAGTCAGAAAATAGGCGCCATTAAGAGGTGTACTTCATTTACCTGAAATCTTGTGATGGCGCTATAATATGATTAGCATCGAGAGAATTGATATAATTATGACTTTTATTGTCCTTTGTATTGCATGAGGCAAAATCATGTCCATAATAATAAAAGGGGCGATTTTTTAAAAGTACATTCACAATAGAATAATAGGCCTAAATTTATTTTAAAAAACTCTCAAAGTCTGATTTGTTTCATGCTTGTACCGGTGCTGAAACTATCAAAATATGATTATGAACCCCAATCATACCGATAGACCGAAATATTATAATCAATAAAGTCTAACCCATTCGGGGGTAACGTAATTTTGTTGGCGGGCTTGGGTCAGGCTCGTCGATGTGACTGGCATACAAGCAAACACTGAAATGGAACCTTGCCGTAGTTCTCTTTGTTAATCCCCATTGCCCTATTCAAATTCAAATTAGCCCTGAAAGCCTATCAATAAGTTCTTGCAACGCTTGATGGAGTTCTTATCGATCGTCGCCGTAAAACGTCACAATCGTAACGAGGCACAACAAACGACGCGTAATATAGTTTGCATATAGGTGTTTCAATGTACTACAACCTTTATAGTGTACGACTTTTTATTATAGAGCCGATTGAGATTTATTGAAGACTTAATCGCCTGGGATAATCATTAACTCATCAACCAATGGAAGTTATAATCCTCATCACCGTTAGTTTTTAAGACCGTCGGCAGCTTGCCTAGCAACTCAGATTTTGGATACTTGGCCTGTTTTGTTTGGTCTTTCTACAAACTTCCTTGTACATTGTATACTGCGTGCAAGGTGTAATTAAAATGACTGGTTTCTTAATCGTGACAATGGATTTCTGATGAGGACGGTATGGTCTATGAATTCGACATTGAATAATTGATATGTCGTCGGTTAACGTTTCGAATACGACGTCCTCCAATGACGACGTCGAACGGATCGGGAAGACGGTTGGGTTGGTCATCATCGTTTTGCTTTCCGTGATCGGGCATATCATCTACTTCGTGACATTCTTTCGAACTCCACGACTACGTGTACGAACTGGACCATGGTATCTCTTCACCAACATCGCCGTATCCAATGTGGTCGCCGTCGTCTTCTCTCTCATCCCCAACATCCTTGCTACCTGGTCGGGATCGTGGACGTTAGGTGATGGGTTCTGCACCGCCTCGGCATTCCTGACCAGGTTTACTTTCTATCAAATATGGCACACGGTTGGAATCCTCTTCGTAGAGAGGTACGTTAGGATCATGGTGCCGCTCAAGCACAAGGAAATCTTCAGGGTTATACCGACGATGATCCTTCTGAGTGCGCTTTGGTTTTTCGACGCCGTGCTGTCCATGTTTCCCTTGATCAACTGGGGAGGGTATGGCTACCTCATCACGGAAGGACAGTGCGCCCACTCTGTCGATGGCTACCAGAAGAATGTGTCTCATCTGTATTTCACCATTGTCATGGGCATCGTCCTTCCATTGTTTCTTTCGATCACGTTGTTTGTCGTGACTGTGCGTGGAGCATTGAGGCGCTCGAAACATAACGAGGACATCTTCAAAGAGGAGTTAGAGGTCCCGGAATCGTATGGCTACCAGCTGAGACGCCGTGAAAAGACACTTGCACGAACCATCAAGAACCCCACCTTGACAGAGGAGAGGATGAAAAAACTAAGAAAGAGACAAAAGAAACGAATTAAAAAGAAAAAGAAACGAGCAAAGCGTGGTAGACACGATGATTCATCATCATCTTCATCATCGTCGTCATCCTCTTCGTCGTCGTCATCATCGTCTTCGTCCTCCTCATCATCAGAAGATGAAAGTGCAACTCATTGGCGGTACAAGGATGCAAAGCGGAAGAAACGAGCCTGTCGATATCGTCCCAATGAGATGGCGTTTGTAAAGACAGCAGCTCTTATCCTCCTATCCATCAGCATTTGTTGGATCCCTTATCTCGTTGTCAAAGTTTTCGAGACATACGACATTGTACTCCCATCAATCATCGTAGTCATCGTCGCTTTCCTCTCCTACTTCAGCCACGCGGTTTGTCCCTTCATCTACATCATCAGCAGCAGGAGCTTCAGACGAAATATCAACAGAGCATTTTGTAGTGCTTGTCTTACGGCTAGTAAGAGAAAGAAGAAGTCAGAAGACAAGAGACAGAGAGATGTCCATGAGGGTGGAATCACCCATGATAATGAGGCTTATTTAGGTGGTGAAGATTCTGGAGTGGAGGCTGTTTCAGAAACTATGTAATGGCTGTGTTTGTCTATAACAACAATTATATGTCTATAACAATATCGTAAAAGCAGATTTTACCCCTCCCAACCATAAAGATATATATATAACACTTGCTTAAAATAAATTGTGAAAATCATTGTACTTAAGTCCTAACTATAGCTTTTTTTCGACCGGAATATCACATCAATAGACATAAGGAACGTTGCTTCCAAACAAATTTTCCAAAGAAAGATTTTAAACAGATTGGAAAGTCAGTCAAATGATTGTCAGCTCCCCGCGTATGGATTCGCCAACACAGGGTGGGGGTGGGTGGGGGTGGGGGGGGGGGGGGGGG
>BEXV01000018.1:187258-220932 GCA_003118195.1 Hemicentrotus pulcherrimus | reverse complement strand
GGGGGGGGGGGGGGGGGGGGGGGGGGGAGGTCCAAAATTGTATGACCATGCATGTAGGTGATGTTCAGGAAAACACACAATGTTGGCTGTCTAGACCGTGCTCAGCAATCTTCGAATATGATGCCATCACTGATACTGTGTGATAGGCACATACTCTGTTGCCTTTCAGAAGAAAAAAAGAAGAAAAGATATCGAATTTGTCACTCAACCTCTATTTGCAGCTGTAAATTTTATTCACATTAAATTACATTTTATTTACTTCCTGTAATATTTCTTTTTTTGTGATTTTATTGATATGTTTGTAGAGTGTACATGAATTAAGGCTATCGTGGTTGTAACGGATAAATAAATAAAATGGGTTGGGGTGACAGCTGACAGGATATTTGGAGGTTGGAGGAGATAGAGACATAGAGACACCTTTTAATTCAATGCGGTGTTCCTCAAGGCTCCATCTTAGGTCCACATTTATTTCTTCTTTATGTAAATGATATTATCAATACATCCCCCTTCTTTCTTTTATCTTATTTGCTGATGATACAAATATCTTTTATTCCCATAAAGACCTTAATTCGTTAAACAATACTTTGAATTATGAAATTAACAAAGTATTAGATTGGTTTAAATCCAATAAACTTTCACTTAATACAAAAAAAGACTCATTTCATGTATTTCAAACATCATTCTCATAATACAGAAACACCTATATATATTAAAATCGATGGTATGCTACTAGAGAAGAAAACTAATTCCAAGTTTTTGGGTGTTCTTATAGATGAAGCCTTGACTTGGAATGATCATTTACACCAAGTTACAATGTGCATTTCCAAAAGTATTGGAATAATCTCCAAGTTAAAGTTTCTTCTACCCCATGCAACCTTATTCCTACTATATAGTTCGCTAGTTTTCCCGTATAACATGTTGTAATAGTGTGTGGGCAAATTGTGGTTCGACAAAAATTAATTCTATTTTCAAACTGCAAAAGAAAGCCATACATATTTGTACAGGTTCGCATTTCTTAGCTCACACTGATCCTTTATTCTATAAACTTAAAACACTAACAATTTTCGATCTGAACACTACTCAAGTAGCAGTTATTATGTTTAAGTACATTAATAATCTGCTTCCACCATCCTTTGATAACATGTTTAGGTTTAATAATTCCGTTCATTCATACTCTACTCGCATATCTGGAAACTTCCATCTTACAAACCCCAAATTATCAATAACACACAAATCTGTTAGACATTCTGGTCCGGACATTTGGAATGATTTACCCGACAACATAAAGTCTTGTTCAACCATCTACTCCTTAAAAGCTACACTTAAACGACAAATAATACAATCATATGCTCCCCTCTCGTTAAATTAGTATTACAATACCGTGACTTATTCATTCTTTATCATGCAACTGCTCACTGCACCTGCACTTGCACCGCACCCTCTTGGTCACTCAGTTTTTCGAAGAGAGTTATGTCGCCAATTCTTTTTACGAGGCCGCCATCCATTTCCAGCCTAACCGCTCACGATGGTGGTCTCCTGCGTTCAAAATTATTTCTCTAATTTATCGAAAATATTTCATATTTCTTATGTTATTGTATGCTTCGTACATGTTTAATGAATGATATAATTGTACATGAGTTTTCATTTAATTACTTTTGTAAACTTTGTATTCATTGTATTTGTTATTGTTCGAAATTTTGTACTATGAATTTGTATATTATTTGAACGCAGAAATAAAATCAATCAAACAAACAAACAATCAAACAAACAGCTCAATGGCATGAGGGTCAAGTTCTGACTTTGAGGCCGGAGGTTAGCTTTCTACCACCCGAAAGACATGCAGCCTAATGCCATGAGGGTCAAGTAATGACTTTGAGGCCGGAGGTTCGCTTTCTTAGCTACCACCCAACAGACAGCTCAATGCATTGACGATCAAGTTCTGACTTTGAGGCCAAAGCTTCTCTTTCTACCACCCTACAGACAGCTCAATGTCATTTGGGTCAAGTTCCGACTTTGGGGCCAGAGGCTCGCTTTCTACCACCCTACAGACAGCTCAATGCCATGAGGGTCAAGTTCCGACTTTGGGGCCAGAGGTTCGCTTTCTACCACCCTACAGACAGGCCAATGCCATGAGGGTCACATTTCCGACTTAGAGACCGAAGGTTCGCTTTCTAACACTCTACACACAGCTCTATGCCATGAGGGNCCCCCCCCCCCCCTTTCTTACTGATGACAGACTCAGAAGGAAACATTTATTAATTCTTTTTCTGAAATTAATCCTGACTTGTACATTTTTATCAACTGTAACTAAACAGAACATGAAAGCTTCTATCTGAAAGTAAGTTTGTTTACGAGATCAGTCACCGACCCCTAGCCCTGACCAGACGTGACAGATCGACCGACGCGGTGAGATTCACCAATAATAACAGCCGATTGTTTGTCACGTGGTCACCGTCAAATGGCGCGCCAGATTTGCTCTAGCGCGCGAAACCGCGAAATGCACACAACACGTACCGTACGTAATAACGTAAGCAAAGCCAGCAAATTAGCGTCGCGTTCGAATTGGAACGCTTTCTTCAATAATTCAGCAAGTGATTCAGTACGTATGTCTCAATTTCTGGAGGCATTTAGATACGTTTCGAAGCAATTTTCCAGTGTTTTTTGGCAAGAAGAACATACATCTGCACCGACAGAAATGTATGAGCAGGAGCAACAACATTTCGAAAGCAGGTAAGTAATTTCTAGACTTACAATACCCAAGCCCCTGGACGGTACTGGTCCACGTCCAGCGGCGCGGCCTGGTCATTTAAAAATTAAAGAGCTGACCGGACCGGCACGGCATATCCGTTCATCTGATCTCATCTATTCATGTGCCGTTTAAATGGAAGGCCAATGAGACATGTGTAGCTAAGACTGGCTAGAAAAAGAGTAATTGACTAATACTTTTGATATCATTTATTTGATTAGGGTCTAGATGATCTAGACCTAATTAAGTAGTCTAGAACTTAGAAGTCTAGACACTAGATCTAGACCTAAATCATGATTGAATTGATTGATTGATTCTGTGCAGCATGCAGAAGTTCATGCCAGTATTTTGCCAGTAGCCTAGGCATAGGCCTATCCTACTATTCCTAGGCCTTATCACAAATAGTCTTTGTTGCAAGGTGGCGCCCTTCGGGCAAAGGCCTCTGGGATAGAAAAAGGAGCATAGAATCTACACGATCTCGGCTTTCGGGAAGCCATACAACACCTAGATCTAGACCGAAAGCTTCAGTCTCTCGTCGGTTGTTCCACTGAGACTACGTCTGGCTTCAGCTTCGTACGTTGAAGATATCACGGCAAGATTTTAGCCGCTAGGCCCCTCCCACAAACATGACAAACTTGGGGAGAAATAGGCCTAGACGTAGGCCTAGGTCTAGATACATCATTTATCTCCAATTGCAGTCATTTTCTAGGCAATTATCAGTCCCTAAAAGTTCCCTTTTTACCCCCCTTCCCCACGACATTGAAAATAAAATAAAATAAAAGGACTTAGATCTACCGAGCTTTTGCATGCACTGCAGTGCCTCCCACTTTGTCATCACAGAACTCGAAAGTAAAACATCAAAATCATTCTTATCCTTCTGGATATCTTTGGTTATTGTTGCTTCTATAGACAACACATCTGTCTCCACCACCCATCGTGTAAAATCAATGTAATCAGTGTGTTTGCAAGACAAAATATCACAGCTGCTTGATCGGTAGGAGCTGAAAGTAGAATGAGCAAACGTTTGATGTACGTGTACAGAGCGTGTCGGCTGCGAGCGTTTCGCATGGTCGTGATCAGACGTTTGCTGCGCTCTTGCTCCCTTTTCGATCCCATCGTCCCTTGCGTGAGGCTATTTGCGATAAGGCCTATTGTAGATCTAGATCTAGTTTCTTCTCATACAAAGCACTTTTGAGATCAGTGAAAACTTTAACAGATACCCGGAGCTGATTAACATTACAAAAACATTTGCAATAGATTATAGATCTAGACTAGGCCTGTTTGGTTCTGGCTGAAATTAAAGTATTCCAGACTAGGCTACACAAGATAAAGAAAAAAAAAAATCATCTTTACGATAACAAACTTTCTCATTTTTTACGCTTCCTTTCCCCCAAAAGCGATTTGTTCAGTAATGATAGAGCTTTGCTTACCTTCCATGCCAGGCTTCTATGTGTTCCTATCCTAGATCTAAGTAATGTCTAACGATAATGAGCTCAGCTAGATGTGAGTTACATTACAAAAACACTGACCTCTCACAAGAGTTTGCTTCTTCGCGATGTTGATTCCGCTGGAAACGCAAATGATGTATACCGGTAGACTATATGGCTGAATTTGAACTTGCTGCTTTGCCAATTTGATACTTGCTTCTTGACAATAGGGATTAGTGTAAACAGGCACTCCTGGAGTGCTGCGAAATTCAGCAAACTCCTAGACCATGCCTAGATCTATGTACACTAAATCAATTGTTTCTGTATAATAAGCATCAAATTGGCAATGTATACTTTTGCATTCAAAATTATGAATCCTTTTTCATTTTCGGAATTATGAACCCTTTTTCTGACAATGCATGAAATGGAAGGGTGTTCATTCAATAAGCACAGATATTATTCATTTTTGTTTCTTCATTGCCTAGAATTTTTCAGATTGCTCTTTACTTCATGTCCAAACAAAAATATCCAATAGAAAGTCTAAACTATAGCAAGAAAAAAAAAGGAGGCACAAGATGATGAGAAAGTTTGTGAAGTTTAATTGTCTAATGTGTGTTCTGTTCATAATTGTTTTGCATCGCTGGTACACTCTTTTAGATCCTTATTCAAGTTGTACATAGACCTCTAGACTATACCTTTTCTCTCCAAATTCATACAGGATTGAATGTGGCATCTGCTTACAGCCACGCTTAAAGATGGTGACTGGGAAATGTCAGCATAGGTTCTGCGTCGGATGCATGTATGATAGCAAAGAAACAAGAAGGGAAGGAATGAAGAAATGTCCGTCCTGTCAACAAGATTCTGCATTTCCAACCGTCAGGTAAGGGTCACTCATAGTAGGAGGCACAATGGTTCAGTGTTCAGGAGATCCTGAGTTAAAAAACAAGACGCTGCCCTAGTGCCTTTTGGTACTGATTTAATTGTTATGATGAAGTCACTTGGACAGCATGTATTTCCCCCTGGTTGCTTCTTTAAAGCATCCATTTGCATTCTTAGCATGTAGGTAAAACACATGTTGGCCATCATCATCAAAGAAAGTTTACTTTTTTGTGACCAAAAACCACGAGGGACATTCCAGAAAAGACACTACAAACAAAAAATGTCAAAATTTATCCCAAACTAATGGTAGTCACCTTTAAATTTTTTCTGAAGCCAACTATTGTCTTGATTTTTAACCAATCAGAATTCCATAATTAGCTCTTTAATTGTTATCTTTTAGTCTCTATTTGTTCTCTGTATTTTATAAATTTGTTCATTCGCAAAAAAAAAGTTTATACATGGAATAATTTTCTTACGAGATTGGTTGTATTTCTTTTTTGTTTTTAGACCTGTGATTCCTGATGACTTGATTGAAATCCAGAAGGCGCTAGGAGTACGAAAATGTGAGAGGTGCGGAGATGAGATGTGGATCAGGGAGCTTCTTGATCACCAGAGGTAAGTTTGAAAAGAAAAAAAAAAGTTTATGTGGATGATCCAAACCAGTCCAATCCACAGGAATTTGGTTATAGCTTTATTTTCCTTGTATTTACCAAGTGCCTCACAATTTGCTCCATCACATAGAACAATTATGAGAACACTTGGAAAATGCTAGTTGTAACAATTTAGACGTGCACAAGAAAACAGGCATGATGTATAACAAAATGAGTGGAGCATCAAAAAATTCTTGACCGGGTCCACATATGTAGAAGTCTTGTTGTTTCACACCTTGCAGTAACTGGTGGGAAAGCAATGTCTCCAACAGGTTCGTTGGAAATGGGCTGAGTCAATCATACAGAAGATGAAGAGCTAGGGAGGCTAGTTTAAGTGCATAAACCACACAATCTCTACTGGTTGGCCAACTATAACTATTGAGTTACTTATCTTAAATGTTTGCTTCATTGTATCTTCAATTCAATGGAAGGCTCTGTTGGTGATAAGTTTCTTTGATAAGCCTGATAAAAACCTGTTTCCACTTGATATCCAAATTATTTTGAGATGTGTTGTATACCGTAGTCTTGGTATTTATTATATATCTTGCTTGAAATTGATGTAGAGAGAATTCTGCTCCTGAAATAGTTAGTCCAGTGTCTATCATTCAACAACCTGCTTAACAATTTTATCAGGGTGGTTTCACTTGAAATGAGTTCTGTTGCACACCCAAACACTCTATTGACCAGTGTGACAGTTGTTGGTTTCTTCAGTCCTGACACCTTCCTCATGCATGTAGCGGCATGCTGAAGCTAGCTGTCTGTTTTGGGATTATCTTGTTTTTCTGATTTTGATTTGATTTTTGCATTTTTCCAAATATAATATAACTGAATAACAAAGAACATATAAATGTCAGGTATAATACAACATATACTTGTAAACAATAGTTTCTTCATGTCAAAATGTTATTTTTACATAATATATGTACATATAATAAAGGAACTTAATATTTCCATAACATATTATCATAAATTTAAAGTATTATCCAAGCTATTCCGTTGGAAAAGTGCAGGAGACCGCAATTGTAAGCGATGCTTGACAAGGATGGCGGCCTAAAACAAAACAATGTAGCATTGGTTTAAAATCAGTAGTGTAGGATATATTCAATCTCAAGAGCATGATATTACCTGGAATATTGTAGAATGTCCCGCTACATCAATGATATGGCTTGATCGTCATATTTTTGCTGAAGTAATTTTTCTCCTCTCGATAGTTCATGTAGTTAAAATGATCCTTGTAGGCTTGTTTTAAAGTTTAATTTACACATATATTTACCTGTATATCTAATTTAATCATAGAAAATGCTAGAAATATTTGTATTTCTTTTCTTTTATAAAGTTATTTTTGTTTATTTTTACAGAACCTGTGTTGAATCCCCACTTCCTACCGCTGACAGTGGCAATAGAAGAAGCAAAAAGACTCCCAACTCGTGTAAACATGACGGTCGTGTTCAGAAGCGTTCACATTCATCCAAGAAGGGATATGAGGTCAAGAAGTTGTTGGATGACCTTAGGTCAGGGCCAGGGGTCACGACACGTAGCAGCGGAAGTCCCCGTATGCTTGCTCTAATGGGAGGGATCTCTGAGCGTTCACGGCGAGCCGCAAGAAAAGAAAAGCAGAAAACATGAAGATTACTGTAAGATAGTTTAGTTGACTCTACAAAACAAAATGAAGTTGCATTGAACAGTAGATTTTCAAACTGCACTGTGCATTGATTAATCTACAGAACTGCTGCATCAAATCATTTGGTTGGCAAAGTGCTTATGCTGAGAACTGAGATTCTGCCTATCTCTCTTTTTTCAATTGGTTTAGTACTTGGTGTACATGTTCCTCACAGATTATTAGAGATCCAGTTTTATATAAATATATATATACACATTGTTTATATAATGAGTGATGTTGTATTGTATCTGCACATGATTTTGTGCAAGTTGTTGTCCAATAAAATTGTGTACAGATTGGTACAGTCCTAACTGCTAAAAAAAGGGTAACAGTAACTATACAGTCAATGGGCCGTATCCAAAAACAGTGGCAATTGCTTGTGCTAGCCTTTTTTAAGCGAAGGAAGAAGCGAACGCTTGCTGCCCGCAAGCATGTGCTTACCAGTAAAGATCAAGCAATTGCTTAAAACATGTGCATAAAACAAACCTTTTTGCTTGTTCTATAAGCATTTGCTTATGTTTTTTCAAGCTCCTTCATACCAGCTTGAGCTCTTGCTTAATCAGGATGTTCACGTTAAAGCATCGTGTTCATGCTCATAAGAGAAACACCAAAGTTTTACAGGAGTTGAATAAAAAAGGAGGAATTGCTCCTGAGACCTATCAGAAACTATTCCATTTTGACAAGGGGAATGTTAAGTGGTAAGCAACCAGATTCATGCCTGAACATACCGTATGTGGAGGATGTCCGACAGATGTAGAGAGCATAGAGGCTAGTACTGTACGAAACCTGCCTTTGTTCTTCCATGGATAGTGTTCACACCGACTTACTTGGCATAGTTATTTTTGAACCTGTAAGCAATTGCTTGATGAAGGCATGGAAAAGGTTTGAGCATGAGTAGGCAATTGCTACTTTTTATGTACATGTAGTGTCATCAGCTTTTGTGCCTTTTGTAACTTAATGATATACTGTATGTGGTTTCTTACCAGACCATCATATATGAATAAAGGTTCTTGCAATAATATGTTGCATGTTTGTGGTAAATATCCAATTTTGGTTATCGTGGTGGTATTCTGAAAAGCAATTGATCCTTCATTTTATCATAAGTATTCATGAGCCCCCTGTTTGAATCCCACGTTCTTGAGTTCCTGAGTAGTTAAAACTTGAGGGCAGTTATGCATGGGACCACTGTTCATGTCAAGCCCTGATAAAGAGCAACATAAAAGGCAACACCTTCTGGCAACTTATGTTTATGTTTTGACTTTTTCAGTGGTCTGGCAGTCTCGATTTGGTGGCTGTAGAGCTTATTTTTGTTCGATGTTTGTTTATGGCTTCAGAAAAGTTCAGAAACTCCCTTGAATGCTTTACATGTTCAAGAAAAATATTTTTATTATGTAGTTTTGATGTTTGTTGTTATGTTTGTAAAAATGTTATTGATCTTTAATTCTACTTGTATTTTCTTGATTACCTGGGTATGTTTTGTTTTGTGGATTGGTGAATATGCAGTACAGACATGGATATCCAAGTTTATTATTTGTCTTAGCAAAATTTTCCACTCTGCCATTCAACACTTTTTGTCAGAGATCTTCTTCATCCTTATAACCATAACTGCATTGATATTAGCCTCTTCAGTTTCTAAAAATTCTTTTTTTTTTATTTTAGCATGGATATTTAACTTTCCTTTCAGTTATAATGAAACCTTTTTTGAATGAACAATATGGTTGACAAATCTGTAATTTAGTGTTCTATCCATTTAATTGTGATATTTATTACATATTTAAATAATTTTGTTAAAATTTGAATTTGAATTTGAAATATTTTGTTTGTTTAATTCTGTATTTTCAATCAAACAGTCCATAGCTTATTTAAATTGCTGGATGTTTCTCTCAAGCATCCTCAGATATGGAATAGAAATATCCTATTATGTATGCTAATATTTTTAAGTATTTAATCTGCTTGGCATTTTTTAATGATTTTTTTTTTCTCATACCGGACAAGCCTGCTGCAAACTGGTAATTTGTTAAAAGCAATTTTTATTAATAGTATACCGTACATCAAATTATAATACCTTGGTAAACTAGTTTATATATCAGATAATCTAGGTAAATATGTTGTTGAATCCTGTTGTCAAATTTGTTGTATTGTATGCATAACCATCCCTTACATNNNCCCTACAAAATATGTAAACAAAAAAATAAACAAAAAAATAAACAAAAAATATGGCAATTTACGTAGTTGCATGAACTTCATTACAACAGAATTTGTACTTGTAAGCTCAGTGTTTGGTCTTGTTGATTTTTCAGTGTAATAAAAAAATGTACTCTTTATCAGTGTGTGAAAAAATGACACGCACATAAACAGATTATGATATACTTTGTTACTTTATTAGTATTCTCTGTATGCACAGCTAGTAATTTACATGTTTTTGTTTTGTAAACATCAAAATATTCTTTGTTTCAGTGGTATACTTCAAATTACAAAACAAATATTAAAAACTTTGCAAATAACTATACATTAATAGTCAATGTTATCTTTACCACTGCTTTCAGTAGAGACATAAAGATGCAATATTTTCTGTTTGCCCATGTTGGAGGTGGGGTAGTCATAGAACTTAATTTCTTAGAATTAAGACTTGAAAACAAAATAATGATTAAATCATGACATTGAGGAGTAGAGTTGTAGTGAGAGTAAAATGTAAAAATAAATGACCACCAAATATGCAAGTGAATGCCACAAGGATAACTGAATCAAGCGTCAGGTTAATAGATCTTAAATCTTTCTTTTTTCTGCTTCCATATTGTTAACATTCGCTATAGAAGAACAATTTAGAAGCAGGGAAACATTAACCTTGTTGCTCAAATTATGAGTAAAAAATACCCCTCACCCATACCCATCCACCCCCTAAGATTATACGATGAAAGAGCTGTAACTCTGTTTAAACAAACTAGCACTATAAATGAGCTTTATTTCTAGCAATCGCTTGCAGTCATACTTATATTAACCTCATGTGGTATTTGGGGAAAAGAGAATGATGAAGGCCTTATGTGACTAGAAGAGTTTGACACACAAAAGTGGATTTATTTGGTTATGTTCACATTATAATCTGCCCCTGCAGCATGATAATGGGCGTGGCTCTGGTAATACAGACTTATTTGCAAACAAGGAATATGCACTATAAACCACACAAAGATGTTGTGGCACAATGTACCAGACGTAGATAGAACTTGCTACCAATGATACAATTTATACATGTAAATAAGGTTGATGAGCTGATTCCATGAGTATGCATGCTTTAGTGGAAGAAGTTGTTGGAATGTTTGTGAAAAAAGAAACCCTTGGAATATCAACATTGAATTTATCATTCAAGTTATACTCCTCCCTCTCTATCTCATATAGCCAATTATCATTTTCTGTTATGATCAAACTCTCCTTTTCATGTTCTACTGTAATCTGGGCAAGAATCCTATACCAAAAATATAAATTTGATTTGAGGCATCGGAGTGAACGATTAACAGACACAAGGCTGTGTGCATTTAATCTCAGACCAACAAAATATGGAGTATTTCTGTCTTATTAAACCCACCGACCACTGTATTCTCTTGTTCTCATAAAGCTTACTACATTAGCCATCCATTTCTTTTTGGTAATAGTCTCACAATTTGTTATAATTGTAATACCTTTGAAGATTAGTTTGATTAAAAAAGAAATCCACAATTACTATTGGCATGAAACACATGTGTGCTTACAAGATGGAGACTGAAATTTCACTTGTAAATCTAGATTTAGATAGCTTCAATGATTCTTTGCAAAAAATCTCTTTCATTAACAAATTCTCACTGTCATTGAGCAATATGAAACATTGTGCTTAACATGATACAAGCAAACCAGGACCTTAAATACTAGTATTCCCTTGTTCATTTTCATTTTTTGTTATAAAAACAATGTGCACAATGATGAAAGAGCCCTAATACTTGATATAAATGTCAACTTATACACAACGTACAATCAAAGTCACATTTCACACTAAATTCACACACTCTAAAAGTCATAAAAGTGCACATCTTTCATTTCCCTTACATTTATCAGGATCACTTAAACAAGTAAATTTTCTTCCATGTATGTATAGCGATGAGTGCACAACTATAATAATGTGAAACTGGCCTTGCAATTATTGTGTGCATCATTGTGATATAATCAATTTATTATGTACATGACTTTGACCTTACCATCCAATGCCCGAGTCACTGGATTTATGTCCTTAAGATGCTTGTACACAACTGACGAAATACAACAAGATTTTGGTCACATGGACCATGAGTGGTGTTTTATCAATAACATATCTGGAAACAAACCAACATGTTTATACATAGACCAACTCCCTCTAACGTTGTGTTCCTAGAAGTGAATAAACTGCCTTTGCATCATTTGCACACACCAAAACATGATTTTTATATCAAAAGTAAGTCGAGCTGTTTCCTAGACTTGATACATTTTTTGGTCCTATATTACTTTTGGAGTAAAGATAGGCTAAAAATGCTTGTGAAGGGAACACAGAATGTTTTATGTGGTAAACTTGTCTAGTCATTCAAAATGCATTAAACATCAAATTTGCTCTTTCAACAAATTCTTGAAAAGGTTTTATTTTTATGACAGGGCAACTAGCTAGATATATGTAACTCTTCTTTGGCTCAATATTAGTCATTTCACACATTGTCTTCACATACTCTTCTTTATCAGAATCTTTTTGATGATTGTAACACATACATTGATCTTAATTTGTTTTGTTCTTCTTCATCCAGAACTACAAACTACTTGTAACCACAACACTGAGTGTCATATGACAATGTCACATGACATGGCATATTGAATCATTATAGTTTGCTCTCATGTATATAGTGCAAGGTGATTTCATCTTTCTTTCCTGTCAAAACAATCAGCAAAAGGAATGCAATGCTGCTAAAATTTGTTTTGTCTTGCTTTTATATTTTTGTAATCAATAGGCACCATACTCTTTCTTGATTCCACCCTATGGCACCTCCATAAGGTCATATTAACACATGCAATATACATGTACGCTAGCTTTGCACAACATCGATTTGTTTCAGACAAAACAATTAATGTTTACATCAATTAATTTCAATCAAGACAAAAAGCATTTTCCATTGTTCTAAATTGCATAAAAATTCTTTACAAAAGTGTACTGCTCTAACTTACATGTCTAGAGCTAAAAAGCACTGTTCCGTTTAATGATATCTTAAAGCGATAGATAATGATTCTCTGGCTGGAGGCTCAATTTGAAAGCTACTCAAATAATACTGCAATGAAATATTCAACACAAATTTGTCTTTACATGACGTTCACAATGTAAGTTGCCATGGTTACATGACCACATCTACAAAAATAGCTCATCAGCATTTTTATATGTCATAATGCTATATTCATTTATACATCATAATCTTAAAATACATTTTTCTTGAAAGTACGTACAGTAAAAAAATTAATTTTTATATGCTTGAATAAAGTACTAGTTAGTCACGCCATTCTTGAGTTCCCTTTTAACATGTATATTTCAATTTTGTTGCACCGATCAGAAAAATAAAAAGCTTTAGAAAGAGTAGAGATGATATCAATTTCTGTCTCTTCTTTTACAGCCACAAAGTGAACTACCTAAAGCATACTGTAAATGAGAGTACTTAAAAGTTTTTTTTCTCTCTCTCTCTCTCTTTTTCAATTCTATATCTATCTCTCTCTTTTTCAATTCTATATCCATCTCTCCATTTTTTCAGCTCTCTCTTCCATAGGCGACAACATGTGAATATTTCATCTACAATTTGGAAAACAAACTGCATTAGAATTTCCATGTTTTGGTGTCTTGCGCTGTACAAATATACCTCTGTCAAACTTACTCATTTACAATAACGATTTCACCGTGCAACAAATCTATTTCTTTTTTATTTCCCTCATGCATTTTCTATGAAAGGGATTTCAAGTGCTGTGTTGAGGTCTATTGAAAATCTTGGTTCCAAACTTACTCTAGCAAGAACCAACTTGATATTGGTCTCGAAAGTAAGGAGCAAAATACCCTAAGCTAACAGAGCAATAAAACACACCACCTGCTAATCAAAGCTTTACTTTTTAAGTGCTCAAATGCTCTCACATTGAAACTCATCATCAACCTAGAACTTGAAATTCCTGATAGCTCATACATTTACCCTCTTTCTAGTCCATTAAATACTTTCCAATTACTATCTCTTTCAATAAAGCTTGAATTATACTTTGATTTGGTTGTCTTCATTGGCCCTCTCTCTCACTCTCACTCTCCCTCTCTCCTCATATCGGTCAGTGTTCGTCATGCTGGCAGAGCATCTTTTATTGACTGTGGTACTTTGGAGAGGTAAAAGTCGTGAGCTCGATATGCGGCGATGACGCCCCCAGTGTTCATGCGCTTTATGTCCTTTTCATAGCGATATCTGTTGCCATGGACATCAGTCAAAAGACCTGTGCGAACGTACAAGAATCATTAGATATTCATTTTAATCATTCAGTAACAATAGTTAAAATAGGCAAGAACACTAAAAATATATATCAAATACATGCATATTGTTGATGTTTTTTTATAAACGAAATGCTTCCTGGGAGAAATTTAAATTATTTAAACATATTTGTGGCTTACACCAAGTAAATAAGATTGATTGATCGATCTGTATTGAAAAACAAGTCAGAAAAAATCTTGGAACCAGCAGGACTTGAACCTGCATCTACTGCTTGCCGGGCAGAAACTCTACCACCAGGTCATCACTGGTCCATGGCACAGTCAGGAAGCATTACGTTTATAAAAGTTATTGTCCTATGGCGGACTAATGAATTTTTATATGTCAGAATGAATCAGAATGGAGAGCTTCTGTATTGTTTCTAGTTCATCGTGACTGTGCCATGGACCAGTGATGGCCTGGTGGTAGAGTCGCTGCCCGGCAAGCAGTAGATGCAGGTTCAAGTCCTGCTGGTTTCAAGATTTTTTCTGACTCGTTTTTCAATACAGATCGATCAATCGATCTTATATACTGGGTGTAAGTCACACATATGTTTAAATAATTGAAATTTCTCACAGGAAGCATTACGTTTATAAAATTTATTAATCGTTGATGTTGTTGGGAGCTTGTAATTCAGTTTTGAACATTCATGCAAAATTATGCTTTTTGGAATATTAGTCTGAATGAATTGAATTTTAAGTCACATTCAAAATATGGTTGATTGTGCTCATATATATTACTCAATTTTGGGGAGGTTCATATCGAGGTCTCAACAAAGATCACTCTCCGTTTGTCTGATAGCATCATGTGATATTAGTCTTGTCTTATGTAAAACAACATGATGGAACATATATTATTTTACTTCATCTCACAATTTCTAACTGGTACAAAATGGGAGGGTNTGTTAATAAAGAACGCAGAGGTAATCCTGCCTTTTAACAAGTATACCGTAACTGTAATATCCCTGTTGAATATGACATAGAACAATAATCATGGAATATATATGAAAAGGGGTGAAAATAAATCCTGCTATGCTCCCACTCAAGAATATAATTTCATCACCAATATATCTCCCCCAATAGCTTTCGGGTATCTTAATGATTTTGACCTCAAAATTACTCATTATGGAAGGGTGTTATAGCATACCTCCTGCAGCTTTAAGAAGAGCCTCTGGTGCACAGGTATCCCACTTCTTACATCCAGGACTGGCAAAGATGTATGCACTGGCTGTGCCTTCAAGACAGAGCAACACCTAGCATGAAGAAAATAAAGATGGAGATAGATATTACCATCATCAACAGTACTCCTGATAAATTTGTGGTATTTAGTGTATCAAGGGTACTGAAAAAACTTTAAAACTTAAATCTTAAAGCCGTTCTGAATTGTTTATCATACAGCAAATAAGTTATTTGGATAAGCAATTTGTAATCATATTTACAATACTTTGCATAAGAAATGAAATCATAGAGTCACCTACACAAATATACACATATGGGACTACACTATTGTGGCACCAAATTCAGGCCCTCTTTCATTTTCTAGTAACCTCTGGGAGTTATCCTTCATCTCCCCAATAATATTGAATGTGGGATCACTTAATCTCCTCAAAATAGTTTCTGTAAATAGTTATGTTGTCATGCTCCATTAATCTTATAATCTGGGGGACCAGATTCACTACAACTTCATGGAAGTTTCTTTGTAAAAATTGCCCCATGCGATAAAGTATTCAATTCACATCTACTGATATGGATGACTACATCTCTTTGGATAGAATGGACATTGCATAGCTTAAATTGTGCTATATATCAGGCCACCTTTGGACATTAGCATTGGCATAAAGACCTTACTTAGTTTAAGAAGTATGGATAAAATTCATATATTACTCAATCATGGCAGGCTAACAATGAGAAAGGTACCTTATGCCCTGCGCCACCAACTCTAAGGATCTCTGTTGGACACATGGCATCAATAGTTTCCTGAACAGCCTCCGTGCCGTGAGACCTCGTGGTGGTGATCACCCTCTGGGACTCCGGTAACTCTTTATGGGTGAAACCAAAGCACCCTAGTCCGACTACGCCCCACATGGTGCGCCCCATCTTGGCATCGGCCACCTGGTAGTTGTAGTAAGGTTGGTGAATGACGCCCCCTACCGACTCTCCATTCACGGCCACCCCGATCAGAACTGTCACATGGTCAAGGAATCCTATGGGGCAAACACAAAGCAATTAAACAAGCATATTATTATACTGAGGTTATAAGAAAGTCAGAGACACCGAAAGAAACAAGGAAATCCTAGCAATAAATAAGGAAAATGTCAAGAACATACTCAATGATTTTGCCATCACATGACTGTTGGCCAAATTGTGATTCCCATTTTCCATGATCTGAAAATCAAATACACAAACTTTTGACTGGTCTTTGTTTTTAACTTAAAAAGCAAAATAGGATGGCTATGATTGTATGGCTATTCTTCTATTCAACCGCGAATAAATTGATTCTTTGTTTCACTCAACTTAGACCAAAATTAAAAGTAATGAGTTGCCGTAATGACAATCGAAAAATTCAGAAACTGAAACAAAACTGACAATGAATCTAGTAGTCCAGACCACAATAACACAAGCTTTCATACTGTACATGTATGTGAGAATGTGTGTAGTGCGTTCACTGACCTTCCAGCAAGTTTTGTTAAGTTTTGTTGAACTCCATGATGCAAGCACAATATAAACTTTATGTATAATAATATATTTACCTTGTGTGTATTCTTTGGTTCCGTCTACAGGGTCTACCCACACAACAATCTGTAGGGAAATAATAATAATGATAAGAAGAAGAAAAATGATGAAGAATGATGATAATAACAGCTACAACAACAACAACAATAGTGACACTACCACTTCTACTACATGTACTACTTCTAATGATGATGATGATGATGGTGATGACAATGATGATGATAATATTAATAAAGATGATGATGATGATGAAAACAACAATAATCATGTATAATAAGGAGCAATACCGGTACTTATTTTCAACAACAAAAATCTAGCTAATAAACTAATAACCCAAATCATCTTGTTTATTACAATTAGATTGCTTATATTATGAATCCTCTAAGAGATATTCTGATCAGAATCCACTACAAACATTCAAGGGATTAAAGCCCATTCTAAACAAGACTGTAACCCATTAAAACAATTATTGAGAACAGGGATTTGCTAATAGTAAATATATTACTCATTGCAGATATAATATCGCTAGTGATATTCGTTTGTCTTGCAATGTATGGTCAACAAGGGATCTAGGAGATTACAACGTTTTGTGCGCTGCTGCAACACTTCATCAGGTGATAAAATATATTGTAAGCAAGCATCATTTATACTCTACGGGTGGACCCGGCGGTCAAATAATTTGATCAATAATTAGAACAATAATGGACAAGGCCTATTGGCTGAAGCACACGGGTGCTCAACCAATCAACGGGCCGGGCTGTTAGTCCGACTTGTCTGCCGGGCGAGAAAAATAGCGTGCTCAACCAATCAACGGGCCGCTGGCTCGGTGTGGGCCGGCTGGACGGGGATTGTCATGGCAGCGTATCGTACGCATCCAAAATTTGGGGATTTCGATACCGTTGTCTCTGTTGAAATTATTGAGAGTGAGACAAATACTGATGGCTTTTTTATTGGATTTGCTACTTACATCTGCGAGTGAGACAGACTTGAGAGCATCAGGACAAGGCCTATGAAGAACATCCTCAGAATCTCCCAGCTCTATCAGATCAGTTACACTCTCAGTAAGATCCTAGTAGAAAGTAGAAAATACAAATCAACATATCTCATCAAATAAGAACATAAATGTTAAAACAGGGAGGCAAATTACAGAAGAAAAAAATAAATATACACAGGTATATATATATATATATATATATATATATATNNNNATATTCAAAGATGATCAATATACATTTGATAATTCTGCAATATCAAGAAGAAAAGAAAAAGAAAAAGATTCTACCGATATAAATTCATATTGTTCATATGCCAGCTACATCTACCATAGTTCAATATACATATAGGCTTACATCCAAATAACGGGCAAAAAAGATTATAGCTTTTATATTTTGTCTTTGTTGGATCCCATCATGAAGAGGTTACACATAATGTGGAATGTCTACTTCTGTTCAACTGGACATATAACGCAGTCAAAAACAAGATGGATTCCTACCAGCGAAGCGCATGCACATTTCTGAGTGGAGTACTTCTTCTATAAATAGACCCATCTCATAGGCCGGTCACCCAGTAATTCTTGATCAGCACCATACCATTAGTACACATTTACAACTGGCTTTGGAAGAACAAGATTCACAGTTTATAATGTATCTAATTTAAAGATTTTATCATCTACTCAACCTTAAGTTATCTATTACAATACAAAGTAGTAGTGCAATGCCTGCCCAGATGACTTTTGTATTTCTGGGTAAACTTTATAATTTGGTCTATTTTCTAAAGTAACATCATATTAAGAATTTTTAAAATTTTAAATACAGTATATGGATTTTATAAGCTTATTCCACATATCACTTTGGTTACCTATATTAAAGTAGTTTGGAGGACCAGGCAAAAATACAATAATTAAATAAAATAATAATAATGACAGAAAAACTCCATGAGATTGTTATGAGCTCTACTCGTAACACAAATGAGGACACTGTAGGCATGAGGTGCAAATTGCATTGTCACATCTACACCGTACACAGAGAAACCTGTAGGCTACCGGCGGCACGCACCAGCAATACACAAAATAGTTTGTTGACACACACTTAGCACGGCTTCACATGGAAATGTGTCGGTTCAAACCGATTGGATGTTGCAGAGTCCCAACCAGAAATTCTAATGAGGTCTTTAGGAGCCTACCACTCCAACTTCATTTGAATTCAGGCTATCATCTACATGTGTACGGGTCTATCAAGGCCTCAATAGAAGCTATTTTTAACCCTGTAAAGTGGTGGGAAAGAACATTCTATTTCGATCTCATAAATGGCTTCGACATTCCCGGCTATTCTAGCTATCTTTCAACAAATGGCAATCTTGTATGATGGCGAATTTCCAGATGTGGTAAATTGCATGAGAACTAGTACTTAATTCAATTAAATGTACAGATGAAATCATCATATTACCAATTTGCCATCAATAAATTGACTAAGTGTATGACAAGGAAAGAACAGCAAATAAGTTTGGATGACAAGACAAATATCATGACATGACATTAAGCGCTTTATAAAAATTAAATATTACTATTATTATTATTATGAATTCATATCTTTTTTAATCGTTACAGATTTTACAGATCACAGGTAGATGGGAATACATTCAAGCCAAAGGTGAAAAATATAGCTTCTTCTTCATTTTTGTTTTCTTTTTTTCTTCATAACTTAAAAAAGTTATTCAATTTCTTAGAATGGAGCTTAGACAGAGCATTCACTGAGCCATGTCTTTCTGACTCAGACGAATTCAATCACTGAAGACGAGATATTGTTGTGAAAAAATTTACCAAAACTTACGTTTTTATCATGTAAGGATGTGAGTAAAGAAGTGATTTTTTTCCAGACATTCTAACTACGTTGTTGGGTATATTTCATTGTGTACCCAGCATACAGGCGCAATAACATACACGGCAAGAAGATGTCCATTATGAAAACAGCATTTAAAAGCTTTGACGTATGTCAGTTCATACAATGAGTTAACATTGATTAATTTTGTAAGCAGTTATTATTTTGTGTAATGCTTTTTACAATGTTCATTATAATCTGTTTTTATGTTAAAGATTTGTAAAAAAATTGTGCAATTCAGCCTTTGGGCTGCAATGTGATTTTTTTAATAAATAAACCTTTATATACATTATATATATTGATTAGTTTTTCTACTGAACTACATGTATATTATTTCCTTATTCTTTATTTACAAAACAGAATAATTTGAAGTCTTAATTCATGCCCCCTCTGCCTGTCAGGTATTGATATGTTTCTAAATTGTGGTTACTGTAAACCCAGAAAACATGTACACAAGAAAAGCCAGAAACTTGCCTATGCTCAGACTCATTAAGTTTTCATGACGTGAATGTCGCTAAATTTATTGAACTTCCTAAAATGTTATGACATGAAAAGAAAACCCCTGTCATTAACATTTTGTCAACTTCATTTGTTTTCTGACTTGACAGTAACCTCTTTCTAATTCAGGACACTAACTAACTCACCTCTTCGCCTATGACGGTGATACCTGGGAAGCGGGTCTGGAGAGATGATACAATACAGCGTTGAGCCTTACGGTCAGCTTCCGTCTGAGGGTCATCTTCTCGCTATAAACAAACAAGATAAAGACAGACAACTTGAGCAACTAATTTAAGAAAAGAAATATTGTAATCCTTTATAAGCATCGTTCTACTCTAAGAATACAGGTATGTGCATAAAGATCTCAATGACTTGATTCATGTATGGTATGACGACTACAACAGAAAATATATATGAATATATTTAAAGGTTGATTTTGTTTGTAATCTGCGACTAGCAAGCAAGAATTGAACCAATCTTTCAGCACATATATGCAAACTTTACCTTTTCATGGAATACAAAAAAACAAAACAAAATCTCACAAAAAATAAAATCTAAAAATAAGTCTTATGGTACATGTTTCTTTGTCCTCTTTTCTTGCTTATCCAAGCCATTAGACTGCCCACCACATATCTACAATCTAGTTCCTGACTTTCAAAGAAATACACACCACAATTTGGACTAAATGGTCCAAGAATCCACCTTTTCCTCAACCTAAATGTCAACCTAGACCATTCTTGATCAGTCATGAAAAATGATATCTTACATTTTAAACTCATGGCATTTTTCAAGCAATTACGGTATGGGATTTTAATATTAAATCATAAATAAATTTGAGGAGAACACAAACAAAGAGCGAAACTGAAGTCACTAAAATATTTGCAGTATTTCTAGTATTAAGAAAGCTGCACACCTATTGACTGGACTTTGCTTTTATTTCAAACAAATTGAAATTTTGATATGAATACCGGTAGATTTAAATGTGTACTCTCAAGATAGCCCAAATGGTTTAATACCTAAACAGCTATTTGAATGTTAGGACATTGTAAGACCCCCATTTGAGAAAAGGCCTGGTTGCCTACAAGTTGGTGGGCAGTTACGTGACTAGTCTAGTGGCACTTTCCATTGAGGCATTTCACCTATCAGAGGGCTTAAGAAACCGTACAATGTCAATATTCCTATTTTAAACCCAGAAGTTTTTAAATGTTCATTTCTTATCATATTCAATGCAATTTCTTAGATACATTACAGCCCTAATTGGTTGTATGATGTCCCATGGACTATAATAGTGCTCTACTTGCATTGATGAATGAAAGAAAATTAATTCACACGTCTCTATTCATTAGTATAAGTATCCCATTGTCAATATGAAGAAGAGAATGAAAGAGAAGATTAGTAAACTGGTACTCAATATAAACATTGTTCTTTCAAGAAATAAACTCATCAGCAATAAATCATTAATGTGCAAGGACATGGCAGGCACAAGCCGCCTAATAAATTTAATAACTTTAGACACTTCAATCAGCTGAGAAGTACTCTCCCTTTCAACCTCACATACATGCTTTAAATAATTGAATACATGTAGCATGTAGCTTACCGGTAGTTATATAATCTATGTAGAGAGAAGTGTGTATTTATAGTAAATGGAACAGTGTAATATTGCTCTGATCTATACAGAGCTGCCAATAATCATCCATCCTGTACTATACATGATGTAACAGGTTAAGGCAAGGAAGAAGAAAAAACCCTGGGAATAGTGCAGCAAGGGGAGTGCATGTCATCATCTTCGTCAGCTTCTACGAATATTCATGCCTAGATGAATTTCCACCCATTTCTCTCTTGCTCTCTAGTTCTCTGTCCCTCCTCCCTTACTCTTCCTCCCTCTCTGTCTCAGTGTGTGTGTGTCTCTCACACACCGCTCCTCTCTCCATCTCATCCATCCCATCCCATCTCCTCTCATTTTGCATCCTTACATGAGTGGATGGACTAACGTTGTGTGTGCATGTAGAAGCCTGGGAATGGATGAGTGCTGTTATTGCAGATGCTCCATGAGAAGAAGCTTTCCTATCACTCAGCCAAGCGGCTTGCCTCTGATGATATCACGTATCACCACGGGAACCAGCAGTGACGTCAATTGGCCAAAAATAGCAGCGTCGATCAGGTTTCGGATCCCCGATTAATTTTAGAAATGGCAGAGCTAAATTTAAACACGCTGCCGTGGCTACGGTGTTTCCTTTGCGGCTTTTTATAGAACAGATGACAAAAATAGATTGAAAGGCTGGACAGAAATATCCTTTTGGCTTTGAGGGAGTAAAAAAGGAAAAGAATGATTTCAGGATGGTATGTGAAATGATTCAATTGAGCATGAAAAGGGAGCCAGACTAATGTGAATTATTAAACTTCAATGTAGAAAAATGACTGCAGACTAAAAATGGCTTGGGTGTAAGTGTGAAAACAAAAAAGTACAGTACTTTTAGAATCTCTAGCGTTTACCGATACTCGTTGAACATAACTGGTACATAAAAACCCATGTTTATATGTTACACTGAGGAGAAATATAAAATCTATTGTTGAATACAGTTATTGTATTGTATTGAACTGGTTTATTATTATAAAAAACCATGACATGCAGCTCAAGGCTGAAATTGTTTGTTTTGTAAAGTAATCATATATTTACATCATAATACAAACATCAAATTTATATAAGATTTTTATTTGTAGGTTTTCATGTACATTGTACATGTACATGTATTGCGAGCTAGAGTGTATTATGTAATTGTGAGTGTGACTGTGAGTGCTCTAATGGCTAAATTTTGAGCTGAAATCTTTGATTTAGGATTTCTAACTATTTGTACAGGCATATCTGTACATGTATATGTGGACATATTGATCTGATACGAGAAAGAAAAAAAACTTTTTGCAAATAATTATTACTTCTCTTCCCGTTACTTGTGTACAAAATTCCTTCAAGCACTCACTACAGCACTGTTTGACAATGGATTATGTAATGTCGACTGTCAAAATACTGCTCTTTACAGACATCTAGATGCATCCTATTCATCCTTATTCAACTCTACCTAATGGCATGAACTCATGCATGCAGCCCTCATGCACAATGCAGTGAGACTGTTCGGTTGTCAAAACCATGGTTGGCTACAAGGAGATTCAAAGTCTTGCCATAAATGCCTGGTTCACTAGTTGGTTACACCCTTAAAAGCAAGCTTTCATGTGAATACATTATTCATTCACTTTTCCATAAGAACAGACAATATGAAAATGAGCAGGGTTTTCAATACTAAGAGGTTAGCACTTATTATGCTTGCTACATTAGATGTGGACTTGTTATTTTCTGTTAAATGACAAAACCTTTTAAACTGTCACTGCTACTTACATTTATGTAATTGCCGAATGTTCATGCATAATACAATCATAACATTGACAGAAATACCTACTCTTCATTGTGAGACAAATAAATGGAATATGTAAAACAATGAATGAAATATTACTGTGCAAGAGGTGCAGTAAACAGGGGAAATAACCTACATGTAATTGGCTAAGGGGTTTACATGGGATTGATTTACAAGAAGTATTAACTGATATATATATATATATATATATATATATATTCATAAAAAGTTTCTGATAATTACTGATTCTTTTATCTTGGCTAAATGCACCCCTCTGAGAGAGTTCCCAGGCTTTGAAACTAAAAACGATTCCTTTTATTAACTGGGTGATAAACTGTTAAATAAAACATCCTCAGATTGCCATGGAAACACATGGAATGTTATACATGTAATTAAACTAAACCGAAACAAGTACATATTCAGAATCTCATTTCAATCTCTCTAGAGATTTATGGAAAAAAATAAGAACAGAAAAGTAGGTTCTTGTTGGTATTTGTGAATTGTACTCCTTCTCCTTATCCTTTGTTAATGTCAATGCTGTAAAAGACTGCATTAATTGGAAGCAACCTAAACATATTCTTGGATATTATCTAAAGCATTGATAAAGTGATTTCAGAGTTTATGTGTATATCTGAGAATAAAATCATTAGTAATAGCTCTCGTAAAAATGTAAATGTTCATGTATACTAAAGTACATGTATATATTATGTCATTACTAACAAGCACAATGAGCTAAATATGAAACCTTGACTTGATTTTTACCTTCATTGTATAGAATATAACTACACAAAGGAAAGTACTGGGAGAACATCTAATCCAAGAAAGTACAAATAATAACATGTGTAGATATCCCATTATATCTATCATGTGCCATGCACATGGGCGTTTACTGTACATCTAATTCTCAATGTGTAGATGTTTGTGATAGCATTGTGCATTATGGTATAGAAGCACAAAATATATATTCTCCCCTCAGTCATTCCGAATGATCTCCAGTATAATTCCAGCATGCCAAGTAAAGTCTATTTTGGGGTTTATAATCATATACAGAGCTCAAGGGGGAAGGGGGAGAAAATATTCTCCACTCCTAGTAATACAACACTTCTACATGTGTACGTGAACCAACGTTGTGAATAAGCTTTTTCATTTGGGCTCCCAGCCTTCTACTACGATGATCTATTTTTAGCCGCCACAATACGAAGCCTACGTCTGCATGAAAGGAAAGGTCCTGCTAAAAATAACCAAGGGGTAGTTGCTCACGCCATGATGTACACAACTGTTTACCGGCGGAATAGAAGAAAAAAACCTACCGGTAACTGAAATGAGTTTATGCCTAACGGAATGTTGGACAGCTTTGCGTCACTACACATGCATACATTTGAATGGGTCTCCTGGTTCTTCACCAAGGAATACAAGAATATAGAAATTTGGTTTAAAAAGAGAAAGACCATTGGCAGTTTGGCACGCAAAGGATAAATATTTGTGCAGCTTGGAAGTAATTATAGAAAGTAATGAACAGAATATTTATGACGATGAATGAAAATGAAGATGTTGTGTTCTATCAATAGACATTCATGTAAATGCTTTGAGTCTTACAAGAATGCTATGTTCACATGATGCTAAAAATAATCAAGGAACGCTGATCTAGAATGTACACCTAACTACATGCATGTACACTGTACGTGATTCTCAATTAGCAGCACTTTTTATGTCCATATAATGACGTCGGGATGTTCAATATTTGTGCTTTTGTGCAAATATTTTTAGCACTTCGGCAGATTACGGCAAAGGAAAACAATAAATTGAACTGAAGTGACTGTATTTTTTTAATACAAACATGATAACAAGACTTAATAATAACAACAATAATACAAGCTAGGTGCAAAGATATTATATCAGGTATGAGAATTCTGTTTTCATATTTTTGATTTTTAAGAAGGGGCTCATATCATATCATTATATGTGTTCAAAACAAAAATGTATAAGCAAACATCTTAATATTTCATCAATTTATGTGGGTGGATGTTTTTAATTATATTACTATTGCCTGTTGATTCATTTTATTCAATTTTAATTTATGTGCATTTATTTCTTGATATTCGAGCAGGGCCCCTCCTAATAAAATTGTCTACATGTATGTTCTCAGCTGCTCAATTTAGTCAAATGAAATATAGTCAAATACAAACTAGGTGCAAAGATATTAGATCAGGTATGAGAAAACAGTTTCCATATTTTTGCATTTTAAAGAGAAGGTTGAGTTCTGGGAAGAGGTGAAAAATAATTTGTGAACTTTATCATTTGTTATTATGCAAGTGTGGAAGAACATCAGATAAGACATGTTCCCTGAAAAGCATGGCTCTTCAAATGCCTTCATATTCTAAATATGTCATGTTTATCGTAAATCTCGGGGGGGAGGTTTTTTTCACCACGTGTTTGTGTAGTCCCATATACATCTTTCTGTGTACAGTGTTTGTAACTTTACCAAATTTTTTATCATTTTGATGATTCCAGAACCTTGTAATACACACAAATTCTTATATGCTAAATGATCAACCTTTTCTGGTCGATTCCACACCGTTTCTTTCAGAATTCAATCGCATGACCAGACCTCAACTTCATCTTTAAGATAAGATGATCAACTTTTTATTAGATTAATATATTTTGAATTGATATTATGAATTAGATTTTTTTAATTGATAGTGATCATTAACAAACTTTAATAAATGCAACTGACTTGAACAATGACGCTGATCTACAAAATAATAATGATTTTGTAACATCTTCCTTGGGGTGTAAATCTTTTGTCTTGTACTCTAAGCCTTGCGTCCAATATTTCTTTTTAACACATCACTACAAACAATGTGATGGAAATTGATAAAGCTATTTTGAGATGTGCTAAAAATACATCCGAGATACTGCCAAGACTCCCGTATCCCTGCATTTACAGCGCAATCTATTCAAATGAAAGAGTGCCCAATGTCCTTTGCTAAACTGAAGGATACAGCGGCGTGAATGGATGCGTGCTACTGTCTAGATGCGGCTATACCGCTCCAATGTCAACATACCGATTTAGCACACACCCTTTCAGCCACACACACTGTCTGTCAACATTACAATACGAGTACCCATCCTTTCTAAAATAATGTTTGACAATATGTCTAAAAATAATGCTGAGATGGAGCAGCGGCCATGATTTCATCGCGCTTCTCGTCTTTAGTGAACAGGAAGTGCTATAAAAAGATGTCAATCAATATAGTTTTTTAATCATCAGGTACATGTAACACTGTAAAATGGATAAGACATCTTTAAAATAGCGATGATTGATATGAACTATGAAGACATAAACTTTCAAATTCATTGAATAGGAATACTTTCTTGTATTTTGTGTGCATGTATATTACAGATATTTGTTTTCTTATACTTGAGCTTTGGAAAGATTGTGTAAGAAAACAATAGACAGCTAGTGCTGGTGGCATCAGGATAAAGGGTCTTATATCATATCATTAAATGTGTTGCCAACAAAATGTAAATGCAAACATCTTAACATTTCATTGATTTATGAGGGTACATGTTTTTAAATCTTATTATTGTTGCCTGTTGATTAATTTCATTCAAATTTAATATATGTTCATTTATTTCTTAAAAAAAGGGCACCTCCTAATAAAAATGTTCTACATGTGTACTCAGTAGCTCAGGTAGTCAAATCAAATATTTCACATTGTTGCTATAAAGCATGCCTATATCCAAGGAAAATGATAACCTTACAGCAATTTTGCATTGTCATCTGTTCAATGTTCATGTATACACTGTAAGGGTCCAAATCAATATTTCACTTTTTTTAAAATTCATATTAAAGAACTCAAAACTCTCTCAATGGTATACATTTACATGCATGTAGCTAACTAGCTAACCACCTAGCAATCACAAACTCTGAGTTTATAGGCTTTGTGCATCTACTGCCATGTGTCTGTTAAACAAGACGTAACACTATTACCGGTAAACAGTCCAGTAAATGGTATGTATAAGTGTAGTTAATATTTTTATTTTATAAGTAGTGGTTGGAATAACTGAAGGAATTCTTAAAGTTACAAACACGACCAGTAAGTCTCCACCAAAAATGAAAGGGTGCCAGCAAAATGTTGCCAATTTCCTGTCTTTGAGGTACTATTAATTACAAGTGCCAAAATAATGTGGATGCACATGTACTGGTAAGCTAAGAATTTTGTATTAAGATGAGGGTTTTCTACAGCGAATGTAGCTTTATCCAAATGCCACATATACATGTATAATCTTTTGAGAAACGGACATAATCAGAAAATTCTTGAAGTTTTATTTTTCTTCAAATTTACCTACATCACAATTTATACCAAACATTTGATAGGTTTGGAGATTGGACTTCAATTTGAGATTTGCTAAAATACCTTATAATCAATGTTGGGGGAAAGCAGAATTATAATGAATTCATGTGATTTTGTTGTACCCGGTTTTCTTTCTTTCTATTTTCCTTTTTTTTCCTGCAAATATGTAACATACTGAGTTCATCTACATAGAAAAAAAAACAATTGTTTGGAGTAGTGTTCATATATAGAACATATCGATAGCTAAAGCTGATTGAATTTGGAAGTTTTTTCCTACTCATGAAAGTAAAATTATGTAAAACAACTAAATTTGAGGGCAGTTTAGAAGGGTTCATCTTTTCCATGTTCTCTACATAAAAAGTTCCTCTATAATAATAATGTTTAGCTTCATATTTAAGAAGGTGAACTTTGTATAGGATATTTGTCTAAAGACTTTAATGAAATAGAAATCATTAAAGTGGTACCACTATCATACCATTAGAGAAATTAAGGATATTAGCCAGAAGTGTTCAAACAATTTTACCTTGTTGAACTTCAATCAATCTAAACTAAGCAAACTAGTCCCACTATTATAATAAAACAAGTTGGCAGTGTACGTGTTCAAAGTACCTCATTGCCTGATAGTGATACTGATATTTGAAGAGTCATTGTCAAGATTTGTATAGAATCACTGAAGAATATTAGGCCTCTTTCAAAAAGTTTTTTTTTGTTTTCAATATTAAACCCTACAAGTAACAACTACATGTATGCTTAACAGAAAAGTATCATTTCACACGTACACAAAAATTGCATGATTTCATTACATGTTTCAGAATAGCTTTTGTACTGAATTTCAGTACATATAGTTTGAATGATACATGCAATATTAAATTCTTAACATTTATGTAAGTCAGATCACAATGGCCACTGTTTATGACTTATCCTCATAATGTAAGATTCTATTTGAAGTTCCAATTTAAGCAAAAGTTTACTGGGCCATAAACAGGATGAACTAAGCACTAATAACGCTTCCTACATGTACCCATTAGAACCGAATTGTAAAAGATGTAAAGTGGAATAAGGGATACTTTTACATGAACATGTGACAATTAGCATTGTTAGACAAGTTGAACTCTATAACATACATAAAGAGCAATTACCGGTATTTTATATTTCAACATCAACTTTATCATGTGCTATTCGTTTTTGATACACACATGACAGTGCAGTCTATGCAGCCTGTAAATGAATGTTTCCAGCCACATGTAATACATGTACCCTGCAGAGCTACGGCAGCAGTGATAGCAATGGACTGATAGTGCTGAGAACCTGTGCCTATCTCACCTGATTCTTGAGTACCACTCCCAGATCTCCAGCCTTCATGATGTCTCGGATGATCATCCCTGCCTTACTGGCTATGGCATGGGATGCAGACATCACCTGCATGAACAAAGGCACACCTGACGCTGCTGAAGACATCTTTCCTGGAACACCACAACTACTGTAGCACTAGATAGCAAAGACCACACCACACTGTCTACGTGCAACAGAGGACTGAGCACACCTTGTACAATGATTCTAGCTGGTGGATGTAGGTACACTGATAGAGCTTACTGGTACTTTGGAGTCATGTGTACCTACATAGATCTATTCCAATAAGAGCCCTGATACTTGTTTGCTCTCTCAGAGCTGACCTTTGTACCTTGTAATGTTAAAGTTTTAGTAGGCTCCTCCTCTGATTGCAAGCTCTACAGACATACATGTAAGACAGGCAAATAGAGAAAGATTGACAGCTGTTCAAGAGGGCAGAGCCTCCTTGTGCTGATCTCAGGGCAACGCCACTTGGGAGGGTTAAAGGGGCTCTTCCATGTCAGACGCATCACTAGAGGGATGGGGTGGGGTGTATTAAACACGCCCATTCAAATAATAGTAAATTCTGATGTTTGTTGAGCCTTGTCAGTAAATCGCAAGAGATACATTATCTGTATAAAGCAATTTCACTCCAATGCACTACTTACTGGCCATTATGGCCCTTTGGAATATGTATCTGACCACTTTAGTCATTCATTTATATTCAAGGCTGGCAGTGTCTGCATATTGGTTTAAGTATAACAAATGGCAATATCACGTTATAAAATACAAAATGAGCTTATGGTTACTGGAAAAGACCTTGGTGAATTACTAAGATCAATTTGATCACCAATTCACACATCATTTGATAAATACATGTACATCAGGGCTTAACAGTATGCACTTTTGAAATAAAAATGATTTAACTAAATTTTGTTTGACCTTTGTGTCAAGTTTGGAGCTAGAAGGGTGCTAACTCTGTCTTCAAGTATATGAGTTAATGCCCTTCTGGCTCCAAGAAGACGATATATACTGAAGGTTCAGTGAATATGTGTCATAGCATACAATATGTATAGAAAGGGATTTTCCCTATTTTTATTTGTCCCCTAGTGAGTATTTCACATACTGTCATCACTGCATTCTACAAAGATAAATCAAACATTCACACAGGATTGGCCCACTTACTCAAAGGTAAAAACGTGTCATTCTATTTTGATTCTCCTCTTATCACTAAGGCAATAGCCAATATAGCTCCCATGAGCATCTCCATAATATCAACTTTATAAAAAAATAGCAAGCTCAGGAGCAGGACTGCAAAATGGAAAGAAACTTCAAGAAAGGGAAATGTTGATAAATCTCTGACAAGCAAGCAAGCAATGAAATGGGCAAAATATTAGATAAAAGAGTCATCCCAAGTCAACTCAAGGGAGTTCTAGTGACTTTTTATTTGATACATCAGCCCCCTGTCCACACACACCATTTTTCGTGATTAGCTATTCCGTTTCGCGATAGCGATACCGTTTCTCAATAGTTTTACGATGTAATATGTAGGTGTGGACGCTGACTAACGATACGTCGTATAACGAAACTAGTCTAACGAAACGCATGTTTGGGCATCGTTTCGAACTGAAACTCGATAAAGAATCACGAAAATGTTGTGTGTGGACGGAACTAGTCTAACTAGTGTAACTAACTGGGCGGGGCTTAACGTGACCTCGCGCGAAAGGAGACCTGACCTGTCATCTCCGCTTCTATTTCATGCCCGCAGGACATTTCGCTGTAGAGTTTCAGGATTACTTTCTTCTGTTGGTGGACATCTGGAATTTAAATGATGATTAGTTAGACGACGTTTCTTGTGTGTGGACACTCTGAAATGTATACGATGATTCTTTATAGAGTTTCGCGATAAATTGTTTTGTGTGTGGACACGCTGTAAGTAGAGATCATTTTAATGTTTGCATTTCATTTTGTGACAGACAAGGCTACTGAAATTGCCTTAATGTGGATTTTCTTATAGTCCTCACGATCGCTTGTATATTATTATATATGTATATTGACTTAATCATTTGGATGTATGTACGGTACATGTACATTATTACTGTCATAAGTACATGTACCTTTAATGCAGAAAGTCTTCAAAATATGGTGACAATTTGGCCTTTTAGGCTTTGGGAGTTATATGCCTGGACCTACGAACAGAAGCTTATCTGATTCCACTGGTTCAGAGGCTGCACAGTTGGTGTCAAGCAATGTTACAGGCAACCTGTACTGTAAATCTCCGTGAAAGGCGCACTTTTTTCCGTCGGCAAAAGTCAAAAGTCAGGGGTGCGCCTCATACACAGGTACAGGATATAGTGAGTCCTCAAAATGCTACTTTTTAGTGGTTTTTGAAAATCTCAGCGTCTCAGCATGAATTATATAATGCAAATAAAGAATAGGATCTACTAATTGAAGTTAAACTACGTTCCTAATTTGAAGGGAAGAGATTTTTTTTCTTTTCTTTTTTCAGTGTTGATAAATTATGCCCCTTCACAAAGCAGTTTGCCGGCCGAAGCTCTCCTGTGTCTACAGCTCACTCACCTGTATCATGCAGCTCACTTGCATGGGGGATAACGAATCACCACTCAAAAAACTAGCCTGTCCAAATTTCAGTTTGGACTCGGAGAGAAATTTTCTGTCATCTTTAGTTTTAAAAACAATATTGTTACTAGGTCCAACTTAGTTCACAAGCACTTCAACTGTGACTTGCAATAAAATGAAAGTATTTTCTAAAACACTGAAATAAGAGCTGATCTGATCTGGTTAACAAAAACCCAAAACAATTTTTTGTTGGCTTTTTGTTAACCAGATCAGATTGTGACTTATTTCGGTGTTCAAAAATATTTCATTTTATAAAGAAGCACAGTTGAAGTGCTTGTGAACTAAGTTAGACCTAGTAATTATGTTGTTTTTAAAACTAAAGGTGACAGAATTTGTTTTCCTTATACACAGGTGCGCCTTATACAAGTATTCAACAACACCAGGGAATAGTTTTCCTGGTATCGCATCGCAATTTGCTATGCATTTTTGCCTGACTGCTATACAAAATATCTTTTGTGTAGCAGTTTTCTTCCATAGAAATGTACAGATTTTCATTTGAAATATTTATCCATCGGCTAAAATTTCTAATCAAAAAATTTGCTGAAAATTATTCCCTGAACACCATTCAATTTATAAACTATACATCACATTTGTCCTGTGATCGCATCCAGCCTAAATATACCACTCAAACTTTTTTACCGGCAGACTGATAAACTTATTTTGACAAAACGTGTTTGAAGATTAGCAGTGTAAAGTTATTTTCATCAGTACACAAATCTGCATCACTAAATAATCAAAATTACTAAAATACAAAATATCGATAGACGAAATGATGTTAGACAATATTGGACCAATAAGAAATTTACCAGCCTACATGTACATGTACATGTATACTAGTTCAAAAGTCAATGGTCAAAGAGTTCAAGTCTCAAGAAAGTTGTACTCAAGAAATATTTCAAATATACATTTGTTTGGGAGCCAGGAGGGCAACATTAACACACACCTAAGGGCCTTTCTGGCTCTGAACAGATAAATTGTGGGAACTTTAAAGTCTATTCTTGAGATCAGATAAATGATGACAGCAGATAAATATTATCAATTTCTCACGATACAACGAAAGATCCTTATAATTTTCAAGACTACAACTAAATTAACTCTGCCCAACGATTTTGATAGAAGGTATAGATTAGCTGATTAATGAGAATGATCAATTTGTGGGTGACTGTTTCAAGGAAGTGTTGTTTGTTAATTAATCTCCATATTACTGGTCAAAACAACCCATCCACAACATGATTAATAGTTTATGATATAGTTTTCAATCATTAGAACTCAGGAATGCATGCAGCTCTATTTTTTTCTTCATCAACATACAGGTTATAGAACTGTGTTTATATGGAATATATATTATTTGCAATTAGTAATGATTGCTTCAAATAGCTTTCAACATTGCAGAGTACTTAGACCACCAGGCACAGTCAAATGAAAAGCATTGTTAACGCTTGAATCAAGCCTTAGATTAAGCAGCCAGGAGCAAAGGGTAATTTATTTTTAAAAGTTGCCCCTTGCCCACAGGGATTTACCAGAGCAAGGGGCAATTTCTTAAGAATCAGAGGCAATTTTCCAGAAACTGATAATTAGCCACTAGGACATAATTAATTAGGCCTAGATCTTAGATCTACATCTTTAACACAAGTTAAATAAGTTCAAAGAATGTTAATTTCAATGAATATGATCAATTTAATAACTTTTTAATCTTAACAAGATCAACAGGAAAGATTGACTAAGAACATCAGAGTTTGCACATTAAACAGTATTTTAAAGTAACTAAAAAATATTGATGAGCAAATGAATAAATAAATTGTCAATTTCACAATGAACATGATACGGTTTTTCCCAAATCTTCCGCCACTGTATCAATAAAGATGGCTATTGCCTGAAGAAAAAAATCCCATGGACAGCAAGATAACAAAGTACAACCCGGGCCGTCCCCTCCTCCCCCCCCCCC
>BEXV01000018.1:156660-175332 GCA_003118195.1 Hemicentrotus pulcherrimus | reverse complement strand
ACAGGTTGAAATAGCTGATAATTGCTCAATTTGCTCTATACCTTCAATTATTATGAGTAACTATAAAATATTACTAACTTACTATAAAATATACCACAAGCGGGAAGAGGGAGGGGAGATGCATATCATATCACTCCCAACTTGGTTGGTGCACTCTTACATAACTGTCAACTCATACTCAACATGGCAGGTGTTAAGGATGTTACTGTTATATGCAATATCATGATTGAACTTTCTCTTTTATGTAACATTTGCAATGATTTTCAAATATTGATATTCTGTTTTTTCCTGAGTCATGACCTTTTCAAAATACTCTGCTTTCATCATGTTGCATCAGTCATATTTCTAAGCATTGTATGATATGTTATCAGATATCTCTAAACCTCTGTATATTTAAAAATATTCATGAAGTCTATATTAAATAAAACTGTATGTTTGAGATAAATCACCACTCTTATATTTCCAATTCTTTTTGTGTCTGGAGATAAGTATTCTGAAAAGTATGATCCCCATTCCATAGCTTTCACTAAGCTATATTACCAAAATGTCAGGATTATACATTTTGTATAGGTTATAAACAGTATCTTAAATAATTGTTTGTTTTGTAAATATTTTTTTTTCCAGTAATTTTATTTTCTATTCAAAATAATAATAATATAATAATCATATCAAATATATTTCATCATCTATTTTGGTTCATATCTAACAGGTGGTCCCTCCCCCATGTTTGCAGTATCCATCATATTTTGTTCAGCAAGTATGCTACAATGCATCATGCAGATCTGTATAGAGTGAGTCACATGGCAAAGGCACTCGAGGGTTGCAATCTGAAAATGGCCCTGCATAACTGACAACAGTAACCAGCTGCTCTTCTGCAGAGGCTCTTGTGCAAGGTAAGAGGGGGAGTGGGTAAAGAATAAAAGAACAGAGTTGGTGCCTTCCTTCAAAGTTGAATTTAGACCACAAATGTCTATCGCCCTGAGTCAAAGAAGTAATAAGATTTGGCAAGGAACTGTTGGATCCTGTATTTCTTGCTCAGTCCCTGGATATATTCTGTTGAAAGCATAGATTTGATCTTGAGCCAGTTGTGATGTATGAAGGAGTAATGTAGGAATCCTTTCCTAGATCCTGTAACTGTCATCAGCATTTGGTGAGTTCCCGTCAACAGACGCTTTGTATCTTTCTGGGACTTCTTATTCATTATGTTGTTTCATTCAGTCAGGGGTACTTGCCAAGTTTTGATCAGCACTGGTCTCTCGTTTCAAGACTGGCATCATATTTCTTGTTTAGATATGACTCTGTTATTTGTCATATACCCTGTAATTCTATTCTGTCATGGTCATTATTAGTTAAATCCTCCCAAATTAGCTTAGTGGCAATTTGCCCAAGACTCTTCGATTTCTGAAGTTAAAGTTTCCAGACGTTATAGAATTTCAAATTCTAATTTCTTTCAAAATGGAATGGAAATTTCTTGGATTCCTTTACCGATTACCTTAAAGAATATTAACCATAAATGTTGGAATAATTTTTTTTTAAACCTCATTTGATGAAGTGATTGTGAAAAGGATGATTTATTCTTCACACATGTACATGTAGGTAAAATTTACATCTTTGTCAGAACTTTAAAGATTAAGCTAAAAATCAGAGAGATTGATCAATAAAGTTATAAGAAGATATAATTGTTATGAACCATATACCGGTATTGTAACAATCATTTTATGAAATTAGGTTCTAAAAAGTATCCAACTTCATGGGCAACCGTGTATAACAGCTCCATAGTTGATTACCTTTCCCTGAAGCAATGGCCCCTTGATCCTGCAAAACTCCTTCTATTAGCAACTGGGCTCACTGACTAAGCTCAGTCATGACCAATTTCCAGATTTATTGATTCTAACCCGCTTAACTTCCCTAACACTGTCAATCTTTTTTCAGTGATTTATGATTTATTACTGTGTTCTCTTATATTACATTACCGGTACAAGTAGTTTTAAAATACTGTTACATTAAAATATATAAGGTAAATCTTCAATAGCCAAGAAAACTCTTTACTAGTCAAATAATGCTTGATTCTCCTGCATTTATGTTATTTTTTTAATATCCTGACTGATGTAGCTAGAACTAGGAAGTACATTGTAGGTATGCATGCAGATTTTAGTTATTTTACTCAAATTTAAACCCTACACATAACAAGGGAAATGCAAGTTATCAATAAGTGAACAAACTGAAATTTTGAGTATAAATTGTATTTGTCATGATGCAGCTATAGCCATTAAACTTGCCTGAGTATTGAAATACTATCAATTTGCCAGACCACACAAATTGTTTCCTTCTTTAATGCATGTTATCGATTTGGTATTCTGAACTTATTCTCTATTGAGAATTTTCAATTTTGAAACCGAACTGCAGTCTGTTAAACTATGTCATCAATTAATAAAAAAAAAACAATAGTGAACAACAACAACAACAAATCGTTAGAATGCATGCTCTCTAAATTCTAAATAGAAATATACTGAATTATGTTTGCTTCTTTCATGTTCCAACTTTTTACTTTATCATTAATATTGAATGGACCCTACTAGACTAGTCTGGGATAGGATAGGAAAGTTTCTTTGAGATTGTGGATAAGTGATTTAGATTTAGATTTAGTTAATAGCAATCAATTATCACATTTTTATCCTGACCATGAAATAATATCCATCTTGCATCAGTGTTGGACATTAAAGCAGCTTACTGTATTTTTCCCCTTAAATATCATCTAAAGTATCAAGAGCAACTGAGAGCGATACAGATCTGTAGAAAACTAACAATGCAAAGACTAAACTTAATGACAGTAGATTATGTGAAACATATACCCCTTTTTGCTATAGCTCATGATCTTCTTTCACTTCTTACCACAAGTTTACAATAAATTTATTGATGATGTAAGAATTGTAAGGATGCGACGATAATCCCTGGGGCAGACAGAGTATTAGTCATCATAATCAAAGCTTATTAAAGTACTCCAATTAACTTTGTAGATGAGGTCATAACATATATCCTCTTCACTTCTGAGAAGGAAAAGATGATGAGCTGATTCATGAGGTCATCTATATGACCAGTTATTTGTTATCTAGTCTGGAAACTGCTCTGTCATGTGAAATAATGTGAATAGTTTAAAATTTCTGTCATTAGAATCAAGTAAGAAAGCACTGCATTACATATATATTTTTCAAATTTATGTTGATTCTAATGATACTAATGATATAGTTGGATTTGTTTTTGTTCCTCTTAAATTATATACAGTGTAAAAAGTATTTCAAAATTGATTTAAGAGTCAGAGTGCTAAAAATGCAACAAAATATGAATTTCTGAGGTAACTCCACTGTCGTTGTACATATATTGTGATAAATTCAAACAGTGAAATAACAGAATACTTGCTCTATCATACTATTCATTATCTTAAATTATTATTCTATAATAATAGGATTTATCTCTTACTCAAATGAATCGTCAATGATTCATTTTTTAAGAGAGTAGTTCAGTATTCAAAATTTCTATTTGACGAATAGAAAATCAAAGTATCTATGTACCGGTATTATTTTCATTCTAAATTCAAAGGGTCTGTGCAACCAATATCAATAGAGTTAAGAGATAATTCAATCACATGATATATCATGGGCTAAAATTGATATACCCTTCCTTATACCCTAGCTACCATGCATTTAACATTGAGCAAAGTTTGTCTGTTTGATTTCACATCCCAGCACATTCATGTCCAAAGGAAACAGCAGCTCCAGACAAAGTTTCAAAAGGCTCAGCTGCAGACATGCATTAGCTAGAATGTTTAAATCAGAACAAGCATTCAGATATAAAGAAAGAAAATGTCTGATATGAGGGCAGGGAATAAAGGTTTCCTATGACCTTCTTTGCCCTCTCACAGGCCCCAGCCTCCCTAGATAATTACACTCACCACTACACCACCAAACCATGGTTGTGACTGGATTTCCGTCTCAGTCTTAAATCATCTAGGGTGTGTTCATGAAACCTTTGCAACCATAGTCAGGATCATGAAACCTCTGAAACCAGAGTGAAGATCATGAAACCTCTGAAACCAGAGTGAAGATCATGAAACCTTTGAAACCATAGTAAAGATCATGAAACCTTTGAAACCAGAGTAAAGATTATGAAACCTTTGAAACCATAGTAAAGATCATGAAACCTTTGAAACCATAGTAAAGATCATGAAACCTTTGAAACCATGGTGAAGATCATGAAACCTTTGAAACCAGAGTAAAGATCATGAAACCTTTGAAACCAGAGTAAAGATCATGAAACCTTTGAAACCATAGTAAAGATCATGAAACCTTTGAAACCATAGTAAAGATCATGAAACCTTTGAAACCATGGTGAAGATCATGAAACCTTTGAAACCAGAGTAAAGATCATGAAACCTTTGAAACCAGAGTAAAGATCATGAAACCTTTGAAACCAGAGTAAAGATCATGAAACCTTTGAAACCATAGTAAAGATCATGAAACCTTTGAAACCAGAGTAAAGATCATGAAACCTTTGAAACCAGAGTAAAGATCATGAAACCTTTGAAACCAGAGTAAAGATTATGAAACCTTTGAAACCATGGTGAAGATCATGAAACCTTTGAAACCAGAGTAAAGATTATGAAACCTTTGAAACCATAGTAAGCATCATGAAACCCTTGAAACCACACTAAAGATCATGAAACATTTGAAACCATAGTAAAGATCATGAAACCTTTGAAACCGGAGTAAAGATCATAAAAACTTTTAAACCAGAGTAAGGATCATGAAACCTTTAACACCATAGTAAAGATCATGAAACACTAATTAGAAAGTAAAGATCATGAAACCTTTGAAACCAGAGTAAGGATCATGAAACCTTTAACACCATAGTAAAGATCATGAAACACTAATTAGAAATAGTTGATTTGAAATACAATTTAACAGTCCCACATTTATGAAACAATTTTCATATTTCACACAGTGCTTGCCAATAGTTTGTAGCACTTCATTTCTTATTATGGTTGTGTTAAATATCACACAGAAACCTTTTTTTAGAGTCTAATAAGGTTATTGTTTACAACAAAAATTGTTGCAATATATGTAATATTTTTTACTCACACTTAGTATTTCTACGTTTACTTACTGTGTGATATTGCTACATATGAGATCATAGTTGCAGTCCTGCAATTTCAGAAAGCGTGATATTTGGTAAACCATGTTAAAATACACCTGTGTTTTGAAATTATCTTCTTTAAAAAAATCATGTTCTTGGGAGAAAAAAAGTTTTCTGAACGCGACACTTGATAGGTAGCTGAAGACAGGAATGTGATGATTTTGTAGAATCTAATACCTGAGTTGTCTGTCATCTGATACATGATGACAAAATGAGATATCAATTTTCCATCAAGTCATGTATATTTCATTGATGACAGATCTGTGATTGTTAATCTTTTTCTGAGAAGCAGAGCTAAACGTTTTTTTTTTGTTGTAAATAATGTCAAACTTGAATTTTCTATCCAACTTTCAAGGGAGCAAAATATAGTTGAGATTATATTTTTGTAAACTTCTTTTTTCCTAAATGATGTGCATTACTCTAACTTTCATACTTACTCCAGTTGATAAACTAGACTTCCCATTTTATCTTTTTTGACAATCATGCTTGGAAATAGTCATTCCATACAAAACATTTTGATATTTAAAAAATCAGTCAATAAGGAGCAAATATAAGTTTTTGAAAATTCCTTCTAAAATCAGAACATCCTGATTTGATAAGTGGAATGTGAGATTGAGGTACAAGGTTATACATTCCATTCATTAGAATGTTGTCTGAAACTATCATCTATGATGACTTTTATATTTTGTAAAAGATATATTTTAAAATAACAAACATTTTGATGGTGTATCTTCTGTGATGACTTTCATTTTGTGAAGATATTAGCTGCAAACCTTAAGACTTTCTGTTGGTGGAAATAAGTGTTATATCTGAGGGTAGCGTAAGAGATATGGCAGTTTTACTTTGCTTTATTAATTGCTACTTTTATAGATACTGATAAGTAAAACATATATAGTAAATGTTTAATCATGTGTTATGGATGAGATATTATAATTTGGCATTTTAAAGGGAAGAAAACAATTATGGAAGCATGTACATGTATACTACAATGTATCATGCAGTAATGGTTTGAAACTACAGCTCATCTGAACAAAATTAGTTCAATCTTTCCTTTGTAAACAGCAGCATGAAGAATTCAAATTAGTCTCAGAAAATGTTATCATCCATTTGGATCATCAATAATCATCTTCCTATTTGCATTGCTTTAATCACTCTTGCTACTTGCAGGCCTTATATATTTAAGTTTGTGTACATAATATATTGATTTAATCTGATGTTTGTTATGTGGATATCCAAGCGAGAGTAATCAGCCAGCTTTTTTTAAAGCCCATAAAGTTGACAACTATTACATGTAGTACATTGCACTGTGTAATGTATATATATTGCTTCCTTGTGAAATAGATGTCTGTAGATTGTTTTGTGATTAATCAGATTAACCTTGTATTATAGTCTGATAGGAGAAGGATATCCCCTAGATCTCATCTGTGCAAGTCAAATTGACTTGCATAAATTCACTGTTTTTAAAACAGTCACACTGATACTTTGGACAAGAGGGAGAGCTTAAAAGTCAGTTGTGCTTTGTTTTGAAGGCACACAGTGGGACTGAGATAGCAGAACATGATAACCAGGAATTAGGTGAACAGTAGTCATTTATTGACATATGAGACATCATTTTCAATTACCGGTAGATATAACTATAGATTGCACGTGAGGTGTATTGTAACAGTGACCCATTGTTGGTTAGTTGGAGGTTGGTTAGTTTAGTGTGTTGGACTTCTTCTGGGCTGTGCAGTTTGAAACTTGCTTTAGTAAACACTTCTCAATTGCCATCTTTTCCACTTTGTTTTCAATAATACCCTCCTGAAAATTTACTTGAACTGGTCAACACAATTGTTGCAAACTGAACGGTGGAAGGTTAGTTGTGGCTTTAGCAACTTGGCAGACCTTGAGATGCTCAAACATGTGTCAGGCCATATGACACTCACATGTTTGGTTGCCTGTCCAGTCAATTCCCTGAGCGTATCCAAGCATCTCAACCTACATGTAGTGACCTTTCCTCACTACAAATGAGTCAGATTTCCCATGTATTTGATATCTGTGCATCCACCTTAATTTCTCTTCCTCCGTTTCTACCCCCTTTTTGTATCTCCCTTCCCAACATGCAGGGTTTCTGGAAGCTTGAGCGTGCCAAACAAAACCTCAGCCAGGAAGTGCCATCTACAGCTGCATTATGGGCACTGTGATGAGTAGTCAGAAGAAAGGTTGGAAGGTGAGAGGAGTGGATCAGATAGATATGCCAGCTCAGCTGGAGAAAACAGGACCAGACAGAGTAGATCGGGGGAAAGTAGAACCTGAAGAAGGTCCTGCTCCTGAGGGGAATGAACAGAAAGAGAAGTTAGACAAGTGGATACTGGAGACTTCAGACAACATGGAGTACCTGCAGAGTAGCGATGACTACGCTACTGAGGAGTGCTTCAAGATCTATGATAACCTACGAAAGGCTAGTACTCTCAAACCAAAGTCCAATCGAATCGTGCTGGCAGAACATCTACTCTCTGTAGGATTTGTGGAGATATTTCCCAGGATGTGGAATGACCTTAACAGCTATCAGATTTATGTAGATGAACCTGTTCCCAAAGCTAAGCAAGCTCTCATCAATCTCAAAAGAATGCTGGGAAGTTATTGGAACTTTACAGACTGCTCAGATAAAGCCTGCACAGAATTTGGGAAACTGAAATGTTTAGACTTGTTAATCGAAGGGCTAAAGGATCCCGAACTGAGTGTCGATCGATTGAACGATGACGGAAAACGATATGTCGTTAAGGGAATACTTGGAATCATACATAACTGTTGTAGAAGAAAGTTCAAGAATCGTGCTCGGTGCTATGGTGCCATTGAAAATTTGCAGGAATTAACAACGTCATCGTATCTCATCGTTCGGGCAAAGTCTTTCATAATCCTTGCGTATGTTGCTAAGAAATCTGAGGTGGAGAAGCTACAAACAAACAATGCGTGTATGAAGTTCATGCTCAAGATGATTGAAGAGGCTCTTGTTTACAAGAATCATGTCACCAAAAAATATGGCTTCTCTGCCTGTGAAACACTACAAGGCTTGAATCAGTTAGCCATCAATGACGAGAACAAGAAATTGATAGTTGAGCTAGATGGGCTGCCATTGATTGGGAAGCTGCTAGGAGAGAAATGCACAGATGAAGAACAAGAGACTGCAGCTGCTGCTATTTGGCAACTGGCGTTTGTTGATGAAAACAAGGAGAAAATAAGACAGGATCAAGAAATCATCAAATGTATGTATTTTTGTGCCTTTGGCATTTGAGAAATCATCTGTTTAGAGCCAGAAGGGTGTTAAATCCACAAATTATATTTCAACACAGTGTCAATGGGTTTGCAAGAGACGGACTGCTCATAGTTCTTTGTGAAATTTTATTTCATTGAATTATCTTGAATAAATTTCATGTTATATGGATCAATGATTGTTTGTGAATGTGACAATCATATGGAAACCAGTGATTCACATATTTACTCTCTAATAAAGCCAGTGTCATGGCCGTTTCAAATGAAAATGAAGATAAGTATGTTTATACAATGATTACAAACAATTCTGTGTTTCATGATACTAATACAGCTTCATCATACATGTATGTTTCATTGATTTGACTTGATGAATGGTATATTCTCATTCTCGTTATGATTGCTAAAATGCATATTCCGACTCTCTCTTTGACAGCTCTTATGTTCCTGAAGAACAGTGAGAACGCAGCCATCAGAGATGCATGTACTGGTGCATTGTGGGAGATCTATGACACCAAGGTCCCTCTTGGTGTACACAACGAGAAGTCTGAGAGATCCCTCTCGTCATCCACCACCTCCATCAGCAGTGAGACACCACACATCATGATTAGCTACCAGTGGGACTGTCAGGAAAGGATGATTGAAATCAGGGATCTACTCCAGAAAGCTGGATTCAATGTCTGGATGGATATTGATAAGATGGGTTAGTTCCAGAAAGAATTAAGTAATACCGAAATTCATTTTTTTCTTCAGATTGGAGGCTGTATAGTACTACCAAAATGATATTGTGCTTTCAGAAGAATAGCGAATTTCAATGCTCCTAGTTAACAGAAAGATTTAGAATTAGAATGTAAGGATTAGGGTTACTTCATGTACCTCTATTTAAGTGTGCATCTACGTAATTGCGTGATGCGATTCTTCACCGTTTTTGCCCCCGCTCTCTCTCTCTCTTTCTCCCTCTTGTTCGTGTACCCTTTTTATTTATCCTATCACTCTCTTTCGTTTTTCTCTCTTTCCTTCTGTCTCACAATATTGAAGTGTGTATCTACCTCCTCCCTTTCCCTTGCTTTGCATTACTCTCTTACACAATCCCCTCACTCTCTCTCACTCTCTCTCTCTCTCTCTCTCTCTCTCTATCTCTCTCTTTATCTCTCTCTTTCTCTCTATCTCTTTAACACCATACATCATTCCCAGCATTCCCATATATCTCCCCCAAACCACAACATGAATCAGAGTATTTAAATGGTGCAATCTGTTCTAGGGATGGAATTATGAATGGAATGAGCACTCTTAATCAACATATGGTTAAGATGTTAATGATATAGTCTGCCTGCTATGCTGATTAGTGGTAGAGGATTAATGTTGATTACTTATTCCACCTTCCTGTTGATGGATTAAACAATATGTGACGTCTAGATTATCTACTCCATAGAGGTGGAGTAACAAGCCGATGAGTGCTATCTTATTTTTAGAGATACATTTATACAATTTAACTTAGTAGGACAAATAGGAAGTCCCTGTCCACGACTCTTATATCCTCTTATTTTGTTAAGTAAAGGTAAGTTATTTTCTTGATTGATTTCTAAATGAATCAGAGATATGAAGATCGGTTTATCTAGTCAATAATTGTTATTTAGAATGGCAATTTAGTGGGCATACTTAAACTTTTAGTCTGTTAGATTTTGGCAACATCAATCCTGATTAAACTTTTAATACATTAATGCCGCTTAGCACCATTTCTAAATCATCAAGTTTGGAAGCATCTATCAAAAAGTATGTACATTGTACATATGCTAATTATGCTATTTAAGACAATTGCATTACTTGGAATAAAAAAAATGGTGTCATAAATGAATTCCTTGTCATAAAAAACCCTTGAAAAGTCGTATTATCCATGTTTTCAGGCTTCCTGGATTGAGATTAGCAACATTATTACATATTGCACATATGCTAATTAGATGATTATGCTTATATGGCTATTAAAAAAGTTGCCCAAGGTTGCCAAGCTGGCAACCAAGCTGGCAACCAAGCTGAATTTACTTCAATACCGGTACCCATCTAGAATACAAATCAACAAAAAAACCTTGTACTTATCAACTTTTCCAGGTCTGAAAAACTTCACCAGGACTATATGACTAGTACAATGATGATGAGCATTTTGTTATTATTTGCTGTTGTTTTTGTTCGATATAGCTGGTGACATTCTGGGTGCCATGGCCCAAGCTGTAGAGAGATCTGCTCTCGTCCTAGTTGCCATGACTCAGAAGTACTTTGAGAGCTATAATGGGCGCACAGGTAAGCTTGCTGTCAATCTCATACTTTCTATGGGTTACACCCATTGACTTAGAGCTACTCTTTACAGATATTCTCCTATTGAGTTAGACCCTTTACCAATTAGTGAAATACCAAATATTTGATCAATCTGAGGATTTAATTTTCCTTGTATGTAATCAAAGAGTATTTAACAGGTTCAATATTGTGTACAATTCAAGCAGATGCAGTATGAAAATGTCTCATTCATTTCAATGCTACATGTTTTTTAATGGGTTTCATTTTAAAACTGTAATTGTGTCGCTGCTTTTGGAAAAATTTAATGATCACTGAAAAGAAAAGACATATTCATTGACTTTCAAACATTGTATCATTTTTAGGGATAATAGTACAAATAGTACAATTTTGATTAGTTTGAATAGATAACTGATAGTATTGATAAATTTAGTGTAACATTATATTCGTTCAGTTGAATGGTAAGTCTTAGATTATTCCTCTTTATGTAGCCTTTTGGTTAGGTATCTTTTTTGAACAATTACCAAATTGAGAATATGAAGAATAAAATCAATTAATAAACCAGTGAGTGAATAAGAAAATGAATGAAAGATCTGGCAAACTGATATGATCCTACAAACTTTTCATCAGATAAATTGACTAAGATTACCCAATTACTCATCGCCTTGCAACTTGCAAAGTCTATGCTCTGGTAAAAGGCAGACACTTATTTCCTCTGATAAATTTCATGAAATTAAGGGGAAAATACACAATGAAGTCAATCTGCCTTTCATATGGTTACAATGCCAGTATCTATTGCTTCAGAGTTTTAAGGAAAGCCTTTTGATGATTTTGATCCTAATGGTGTGATTTGATCTTCATATCTGCATTCAATTTGACTCTGCTCCTGTTTATACCCCCCAAAATGATTGAAGAATAGTTGCTGCAATTTAATGGGGTATACATTCTGAACTTCCAATTTAGTTGCTAAAGCACAACTATGTCAAGAATAAGTAACCTAATTTGTGTAATCTTGAATAACCTTTTTATTCACATTTTCATCACACATGCGGCCAGCAAAGCCTTCACTTTATTTGATTTGTAATTTAATTTGTAAATGCAATTTTGGTTCAATTTCTTAAATCTCCTCTGAGCATAATAGCTTGTCTGCAGACTTCAAACGGTGACCTACTTCCACTATGCTAATTGACCTTTGAGACAATTACGACTGGAAAGTAGGCAACAAGACGTACACTCTTGTAATTTTACCCGTCGCCCTTGATTGCCTCCAAGAAAATCAAAGAATAGGAAATGCCAATGTGAATGTTGAATATTTCCATGAGACAATACAATGCTTTGAAAATAATTTTCCTGTTGGAAGTAGGACATAAACATGAATTTTGGGCAGCTGCCTTCTCTGTTGTGACTGAGTAACATGAGCAAGCCTTGGTTGTCTAGAGGGTGGATGGTTGTCAACGAACCGTTAGCAACATGCCATGCTAAATTTCTCATTTGACTCACACAGGAAATCATGTCAAATCAAAGTAGATTAATGCTGAGCAAAGGAGGTGCCACATGCCATTGATTGCGGTTAAAGGGATAGACATGTACTCTGTCTTCAAGCTTTGTTTAGTGTCACAGTCCGATTACAGCATATTATTTTGTGGAAAATATGATATTCCTGGGATTTATAGTTGACCAACTACTTGGTGACAGCTTAGTGAATTCAAGCTGGCTAAAGATTTTTTTTTTTCAAAGCAAAAAATAAATAAGCCCTTTAAAAGAAGAGCAATATAGCTTTACATTCCTGAATGTCTCTTTCTTGAATTCGTAATGATTGTTACTTCTACTACTACTTCTTCTTCTTCTTCTTCTTCTTCTTCTTCTTCTTCTTCTTCTTCTTCTTCTTCTTCCTCTTCTCCTCCTTCTTCTTCTTCTTTTTCTTCTTCTTTATTTCATCATCATCATCTTCTTCTTCTATTTTAATTTCTTTTCTTGTTTTTTTCTTCTTTACTTTAAAGGTGAAAAAAGAAATAAGAATTCATGAAGAAGAAGAAAAACTAGACCTAACCAACCCAAAATAAGAGAGAGATATTCATACATTTAAACCTATTGCTCTTCTTTTAAAGAAATTGATGAAAACAATTCTTTATTTATTCATCAACATGATGAATGTTTCTCCTCTCCATCCCAACTTCTCAATTTCTTTATTTTCCTGTTATCTTGTCTTTCTCCAAATATTTAATCTTTCTATTGTTTTTCTTGTTTCTTGTTTCTTTTCTTTTTTTGCCAAATCAGTCAAGTGAACCATAGTTTCACAAGACCTTTCCATTTGGCAATCATTAGTTATCAATTTATCATGACTTCCTTTAAATGTTATAGTTTCCATTCAGAGGATGAGGAGATATATCAGATTAAATCAGGACCATATGAGATGGATTCCAGATCCTGGCATCCTTGAGCTCTTAATGAGTCCTGACATCATCAAAAGCATTTATTGTTTCCTTCCTCAGTCTCTGTATCTCACGCTCTAATCCCCACATTCCTTCCTCCCTATTTATCCCTGCACAGAAGCGACCTACGCCTACAAACTGAAGAAACCCATCATTCCTTTACAGCTGGAGGAGGGTTACGAGGGGGAAGGCTGGCTGGGAGCTCTCGTTGGTACTCTGCTCTATTACAAGATGTTTTCCAATGAGGTCATCCCAGAGAATCTTCCTGGACTCATCAAGGAGATTGGAGACAGAGGCAAGATGCCCAAGAAAGTATCAGTGAAGCAAAATGGTGAGTATTCAAATCTTCCTTTTTTCTTTGGTCCAAAGTTTGTTTCTTCTTTTCTGCTGAATAGAGTAAGTTGTAACCTAACCTAATGAGGAAACAGAACCAATAGTTTTCTAGTTTCCTTTATTATTTATTGATAGGCTGATATCTGTGTTTTATACCTGTATATAAGGGGAGTTGAAACAAGAATCCTTGATTGCCATTTTTATAGGTCTTTTGAAATATCAAATGCAAGATTTCAGAACCATAATCGATTTACTTATTTTTTTTGTCATTTACCAAATGTCTAGATTGGGATATGGACAATTTTCATTTTCTGTTGCAATTCACAACTTTGTTGTTGTCGACATTTTCATTTGTGTCCTAATCAACAATACAGTTAGGTATATACATTTACCATAATACATTTTAGTAATATATGTTTTCATTTAATATTGATCTATTAATTTTCTCTTACATTTATATATTATGCCCAGCATAAATGATTTCACTGTGTATCTACCTGTTCCTGTGTCATACTGACAAGTTTAAATTATCATTGTGTCATTCAGGAATGGGACCCCAGAAGTCCATCATCACCACATCCCCACCACCCCGACCTGAAGCCCCTGTTCTCCCTGCCAAGTCTTACAGCAAGGGATCCGCAGCAGGCGCTATCTCCAGGTGGAGCAGGGAGCAAGTCCAAGCCTGGCTGGAGACCAACAACATCCACACGCTCCATACTACACTCTGCAACCTTAACGGAGAGCAGCTGGTCCAGATGCGCAAGCAGCTTGCCAGAGCTCCGGAATTCTTCCACAAGAACCTGAAGGAAGAGCTGAATCTTGGGTTCATCTCCATCTTGACCCTGACAGCTGCCCTTGATAAGTTGCTGATTTGAAGAAGGCTGGATGCAAGGATTGTAAGGGAGTGATTCGGATTCAGAGAGAAAAAACAATTGGACTAAAGTGTGGCCAATTTGAAGGGGGCTAGGATCCACAGATGATTCTTGCTAATGTGGAAGGAAAGGCTAGTCATATGAAAGTGTGGCCAATGAGAAGGGGCAAGGATTTTAGTTCTTTGCCACTTTTGAAAGAAATAAAGATCACTTTAAGGTGTTGTCAAGGTGAAGGGGGTAAGGGCTTGCAGATTATTCATGCCACTCTTTGAAGAGACACTCGTCAAATCAAAGTGTGGTGAATAAAAAGTGAGTGAGGAATAGAAATGGATGAAGTTTTGTGAACAATATGCCAGTGTGACTTGTGGTCGAGGGTGAAAAAAAATCTTACTAATCAGGCTGATTGAGATGCTTAGATGATCCTCAATTTGGCATCAGACTTTTGAGATGTGTGTCATATGGATCACCTAATCCAGACCACACCCAATCGCTTCCTGATCCAGTATTGTTTTTGATCAATTCTTACATGTGTCCCTCAAACCATATGCCTTCATGATGTTGCTGAAATGTATGAAAAAGAACCATGCTATTTTGAGATGTGCAAAGACTAGACTTATGCACATGCTGGTAACTTGGCATGGTATGGTATGAGTCACAGTGTTTTACTGAGTTTTAGCTCATGATGAGGTACATGATACTCTTCAGGTCATCAACATCAACATGTGAAACCGTCGCCAAGTTTATGTCATGCATGCTACGTGTACACCGCAGGCAATTTACAGAGTGGGTGGCAAGTTATACATGCACAAGCATTCATTACTGACCCTATTATCTTTATACAGAAAAATGATGGAATCACGTATGAATGCCATGATTAATTAGAGTACCACTTTGATCTGAAGCCAATAGAGGATTGGGATGTAGAGTTCATGACACCTTGCTAAATACATGTACCGGTATATGATCTCTGCTGACTATGAATGTGCTGCAATATAGATATTTTTATAACTGGATATTTTTCAATTCATCAAATGTATTGTAAGTGACATTACTATGTTTTCATAGGTCTCAGTTATGTGCAATTTTTCGTCTAGGAAGGAAAAAATGAAACAGATAATGTGTTCATCTTTTCACAAGCCATGACAGAAACTGTTTAATAATTTAAAGGTACCACCAAAGCATGTATACCAGATGCAATCTTGTATTGAGCTTCCAAAGTCTTTCCTTAGTTGTTTCAGGTATTTTGAAGATAATCATGGAATACTAACCTTTGTGGAAGAAATCATACTTTTGCACTTCTTTACTTGATGTAATGAATGAATAATCCAAAATTTGTTATTCAATTACCATATGCATGGTACATAGCATACAAAGTCTTTCTGTAATTTGTCAGGTATTATGAAGAAATTCATATAATACTAACTTTTTCAGATGGTCTGAAAATCAGACTATTGCTTACTGGCTCTATAGCTCCTAAGTCGATTTAACAACTAATAGTTGTTCTTTTCCCACATAAAGACATTTTCAAGCTTCCCTTTTTTAGTGAAGTTCTAAATTATATATGTATATTGTTTCTTGGTTAGTAATCATATAATCAATATATCTATTGCTAAAATGTGAATGTAATTGTAACATGATCAGACAAAATAATCTATTGGTTAATAATGGCAAAAGGAAAATAGAAATTACAAAAATGATGTGCATTGTCTTAATTTGCTTAACAAATCACGATAAATGTATTTTTCTGTTACACGTGTTAAGTAATAATGAATATGCATGAGAGGAATGGTTTCAATTGGCCGTAGCAAATTGTTTTGTTTGACAGAAGCTAAAAATACAATTAACAGTGCTAATTAACACAGGAATTTACAAGATCATGGGCTCAGCCTGCAACCTCATATGGTACTGCACGTCCTACAAAATGGCCGCCTATAGCCTTGCTTCAGACTGTATAATTTCCCACTTTTCTGTGGCAGACCTGCCGCAGACTGTTCCTGTGGCGTACTGGTATGCGGCAAGTCTGGAGCAAAGTTTCGCCCTGCCGCAGACCGTTCCTGTGGCGTACTGGTATGCGGCAAGTCTGGAGCAAAGTTTCGCCCTGCCGCAGACCGTTTCTGTGGCATACTAGTATGCGGCAAGTCTGGAGCAAAGTTTCACCCTTGCGCAGACCGTTCCTGTGGCATACTAGTATGCGGCAAGTCTGGAGCAAAGTTTCATCCTGCCGCAGATCTGCCACAAACTGTTCCTGTGGCATACTGGTATGCAGCAAGTCTGCAGCAAACTTTCTTTCTGCCGAAGATCTGCCGGAGACTGTTCCTGTGGCATACTGGTATGCGGCAAGTCTGTAGCAAATTTTCTTTCTGCCGCAGATCTGCCGCAGACTGTTCCTGTGGCATACTAGTATGCGGCAAGTCTGCAGCAAAATTTCATCCTGCCGCAGATCTGCCGCAGACTGTTCCTGTGGCATACTGGTATGCGGTAAGTCTGCAGCAAAATTTCATCCTGCCGCATACTTCGACATACTCTTTGCCAGCGGCAGGTCTGCGGCAGGTCTGCGGCATACTTTTCACTTTCCTATGGGGATTCATTCACTTTTGCAATTACTAACTAGATATGTAATGCAATGAATGAATAATCCAAAAACATGTTTTATTCAAGTACCATGTGCAGATCATTATATACACTGTGTGAAGATCCTGTGTTATTAAAATTTTGCTTTTAAGCCAACTATTATACTCGGTACATAATCCTATGTTAATAATGCTAAGGTATTATCTAAAATGGAAGAAATCCACTCTCAAAAAGGCCTGTTAACAAATATTTCAAATATTCTATAGAGTTTAATTTTCAAAGTGCTGGTACTGTATTTACATTTACATGTAGTGGAATAAATGGGTATAATTCTATGATATAGTGACAAGAATCCCCTTGTGCTATCATCACTGCTCTTTATAATATCATAATGTGAAGCAAACATTGACTTTTTTTGATAGTTGCATTGTATTTGCTGATGTATAATCAAAACCCAAGTAATTGATTCTGATAAGGAATATCTGTAAGGACAGACTTTTATACTGTTTTGTAGTTAACCATTATTGTGTGAAGGAAAACTGCAGTTGTGTTGATCTTTGAATGATTTAAACTGCAATTGTGATGATTATTGAATGATTGAAAAGTGCAATTGTGTTCATCATTGCGTAGAATGTCATGTGTGTTCTATATCATTCATTTTGATAATAACTCATTGAAAGCTCTGTATTAAGATAACACAAGTGTCCATTTCATAGTTCTTTATTTTTACTTTTGGCAAGCTTTCCTGTTGGTTCTGTACTTGTGTACATTATTTGAGTAAGAGGGAAGATTTTGTAAACCAAACTTTTGGATATTGAATGTACTGAGATGTAGTGCTTGTGTCCGTACATAAATGACATCATATCTAGTCAACGCGATTAAACCCGTTCACACAGGACACAATAAACATTCTTTTAAAAAAAAAAATGCTTTAGCAATCTAAAAACAGTTCTACATGGAAATGAAGAGTAAGCCTAGTTCTTAGACTCGACAGACGATCATTGTGGGTGGATAAGTAGAGTTAATCCTACTTAAACCTGACCGCTGGTTAAGGGTAGAAAAGGAAGTTCATTATGGAAAGATTGTTAAATTAAAGTTACCAGGTAATGAAAGCTTCCTGTTAACTGGCAGCCTACTTACTATTAGAGCTGTTAACTGGGCTACTGTCCTATTTTATGATAATTTGTTTTATTTTTCATATGGTTTCTTTCATCATTTCCTTTCTTGTATCCTTATCTATTCTGAAGTGCCATTTCATGACACATAGAACATGGAGATGCATGTGCCTATGTAATTATAAGAATAACACAATGAAGGAGAAATGATAGATCTGTAAAGTGCTTTGATATGTATTGAAGGTATGAAGTGCTTATAAATCTAGGTCATCTTCATCATTATCATCTTTACAATGGACATTGCTGTTTCTTGGCTTTATTCTTGCCCTTGTTTTATCATCAACCTGTCCGTTTTACTCTTCATTTGATTCTACAACTTCTATTTTTTATTATTTGTTTGTACAATTCTTTGTATGTTTAAAGTATGGATTATTATATTACTGACCTGCTACTGCATAAGATTGGTAGTATGTCATCTCTCCCAAGTCTTTTGTTATCAATAATGTCATGCTTTTTTTGTGAAATGTTTGATGTTTTTATCAGCTCAGGCTCCCAACAATGACATAGTAGGTAAAATATATATATATATAATATAATATGAATTAAAATATTAAAGAGTACAGT
>BEXV01000018.1:128662-156441 GCA_003118195.1 Hemicentrotus pulcherrimus | reverse complement strand
TCTCTCTCTACTTTACTCTGTAATATTACGACAGTGTTACATGCTACGAAAGGTGTTTTTTCACAATTAACACAGGCAGGACAGGTTGAATTTGTGCCTTAGTTTATCATAAAGCAATTAAAGCCTGAAAAGTGATACTGATATTAAATGTATAAATGTATGAAATCATTCTTTCAATAATGAATTCTCAATTTCAAGTGTTGTTCAATATAATTGCTTAAACACATGATGATGCAGGTTGACAACAACACTATTTTAAGGGATACCGTAGTCCAAAACCCGCTGTAAACCATTTCTATAATTAGTGTACATGTACAGCATCATAAGAGTATGAAATATTCAGTCTTTCATTAATAATACTTCTTGGATAACCATTTGTGTTGAAAAGACTCTACATGTATTTTTGTAAATAAAAGTTTTATTCACTATTGTGCAATAGCAAATAACTGTGTGGAAATTTTATGTTTTGTGTATTGTATACCAGTAAAACAGTAATTTTTATTTCTAGGATTTGGCTTTTAGATAGGCATGTCAAGTTGCCTCTGGTTGTGTTAATATATACACACAGTTTACCATTCATTAAACAAAAAGACAGTATAATGTACAGGAAGAATATAGGGTGAAGAATGAAGCAAAGCAAAAATGAATTATTGAATATTCTAGTTGACAAATTCCACTAATTAATCTGATGTCAGGTTTTAAAAAGAACCACAAAAAAAAAGGAGAAAATAATAACATTTTTTTTAAATCAACTTTTTGTTAAAAAGCACTCAGCATCAGTCTGAAGAGATTTGCTATATAGTTTATTTCATACAAATTTATACATAAAACAATATACAGTTAAATTTCCATACACAAAATACAAATACATCTTGCAAAATAATGTAAATACATGTACACATCTATCTTACAATATCTATGTACACTATGCTACAAAAGTAGAATAGATATTTTCATACCAACCTCTGTACAAAGATATTCTTAAACTTCTATGTCAAGGCCATTTTATCTTTTTTAAAATTCAAATATTTGTCTTATAAAGTTTTGCAAAGATCCTCTTTCCATCATGATGAATCATGTTTATTACGGACAGGAGAAGAATGCTAATATGACCCAGCTTTAGTAATATTGAGGAATAGATTGTAGCGAACTCTGTACTTCAATAAAATATCTGAAAAATCTTCTCATAAACAAATAGTAAATAAGATTTATATCAAGATTTGGATTGGAAATCTATAAACAAAACAAAGAAAATAAAGTTTTTAAAAATGCATACACTGAAATGCATACACTGAAATACATACACTGAAATACATCACCACAGAAACACACATACTGGACGGAATATTGCAGGAGAAATCGATCGAAGCTCACAGAATTCAACACACATTCAGAGTGGAGTACTCTATAGTTTCTTGATGGCTATAAAATACATATGCCAATTATTATTCAATCATTGCCATTTACTTAATGAATTTTTTTGGGAAATCATGTCGGAGGTATTACCAAATCAAAAGATTAATTCTGAGAAACGTCATATAATTACATACTAGAAACTATCCTCACTCAAAAAATACCATGTGATTTGTGTTTCTCAAACTAAGATTCCCACTATTTTGGACAGTGCATACAAAAGAAACGGCCCAACAAGACATTTATTGATATAGGAATGTTGTGACCTATCAAACAGCATCCGCAAAAGCTCCATAATGACTCGGAAGTGTATTAAACCTCCCAGATATTTCCAAACTACATCCTCATCTGTTGTTGTAAGATGATAAGTTATAAACATGGATGAATTTGAACACATATTGGTTTCATAATCATATTGAACTACTGAAAATGAATCATACCAATAATTAATACAAATTAATCATGATAATAATGCAAAGAATGAGCTTTTTAAACCCCTTCCTAATAGGTTTTGTAAACGATATTAATTAGCATGTGATAATCCGATTTCAATTTCTTTCTTGTTTTACACTCTTATTATAACATGGTTTGTGTCTGGTCTTGGATCTCTAGACGATATCAATATCAAATGATTCATGAACATATAAACAGCGTTCATGACAGTTAAGATGCTACTAGACATTCACGTCTATCAGAGATAACCAGAATGAGTCTTCTTTTATTTCTATCTCTTATCACCCAATGTAGCTCCAAAGAATTCTGACAATCTTTGGTCTGTCTTTAGCTTCTGATCCAGCGCCATGTATTTGTGAGGGGCCATCTCCTTGTGTCTGTAAACAATAATTCAAAGAGAGGGTCAATCATAGGTCATCTAGAGCAGATTCATACAAACAAATTAGGAGTAGAGTGAAATGATATAAAGAGACTTAGTGAAAATATATTTGATCCTTTTGCAGACAGTTAATTACTTTGATGTCTAAAAACAAACTTACAGACTTAAAAACGAAGAACAAACATTCATTTTAGCCATAACAATATAAGCTTACCCATTTTATCAATACCCAAGATTAACTAAACTTAATTTGAATAAATGACCAATTGATATCTACAATTTAAGCACAAGCAAATTTGAAAATATTTGTATCTATTCATCAAATGATTTTCATTTCACCTGCCAAGATTTCTTAAATTATCTCCAAAAAGGACAAACACTTTGCAAAGATCAGTAAAGATTTCTTGTTCCGGAGTATGGCTTACATAAATTACTGAGAACCAAAGTAACCCTAAGAATATGCATTTATGTACATCATAAGCACCATCATAAGCCCCATTTGAACGAAAGTACATAGAGAAAATGGCCGAAAAGTACTAATTACCTGTTGAGCCTCAGCTCTAGGATATGTATTCGAAACATAGCTTCACTGCAATACTCTAGATACTCCTCTTCATCCTCTTTCTGCATGTTCATCTGGTTGTTTTGGTACCATGTCTGTTTCTTATGGAGCTCAACAGTTTCCTAGAAGATAGGTAACACAGTATATTGTTACAGGACTATAAAACAGAATACCGGTACATTCAACAACAAAAAAATCTAATCTAGGTTACAAGAGTTTGAACGCAAACGTGTATTGTAAGAACTGCCATCGTGCTAATGATAGCAAGGTTGATAGAAATTAGATTTTTTCTTATTAAATTTGAATGTCATCAATACATCATTTACATTTGTACATGTCCAACTGACACACATATTCAAAAATCAGTCTACTAACGGTAAAACTCCTCAATCAATTTCTAATAACTGTTAAAGTTGCATTCATGATCTATAGGGAAAACCAATGGTTTAGACTCTTTACACTCTTTAGACTCCTGACAGGATCTTACCTTTTCAAATCTGGACTGAATGAGGTTAGCTTTGTCAATGAGTCTCATCTTAAGATCAGCTAGACAATCTTCTTTGAGCTTTAAGGCTTGCTGTCTGTTCAGTTTCTCTGGGTCTCCAATCTGGGCCAGGAATGGGGCAAGGTAGTCCAGCTCCATCTCCTCTCTACGTTTCTTCTCCTCCATCTGAAGTCGCTCCTAAAGAGAGAGAAAGAAAATAATGTTGCATGGATAAGTTATGAATGAGCTAATTTTGTTGGCTGTCATTATCTACAATATCAATCACAAATTATTGCTTGACAAACTGGCAATGCTAAGCATTAAAATAAAAATCACTTGAGAATATTACAATAGTAACATTTTATCATAAATGATAAAAAATACTTTTCCAGTAATTCATCATACTGCTTTACCATGTATCATTAACCACAGTTTTTAATTTATATCATGGGATCATTCACTTTAATGATGAGTGCTGCATATGTTTTAACATTCATTAGTTCAAGGATATGCTAACCCACAAATCCCACCCAACAGTTCACACAATTCAGAGGGACATGGGGGTATGTTCTAAAGGCATTTATGTCATGACGCAGCATCATGCTTTGTTCTTTCTACAATGTTTCCTTTCATAATTGATTGAAGGTATGACTCAATGTTAGGGGGGATTCATGACAGTAAGATCTTTTACTTACCCTTTCAATACGATGTTGTTTGGCTTTCTCATTACGTTCTGTATCATAGACGGATATGTCTAGGTCTGACCTAGCCTCCTCCTCTTGTCTTTCTGACAGAATTTCTTTTACCTGTAAACATGAAGAGAATCAATGTTAGAGTAAATTTCTATTGTACAGTCTATTCATGATTCTTCAAAACTGGTTTTCGAGATAATTCAATGTAGTGCAAGAACACTTTTAAGGAATCCTAATAATCTCAAAGAAAATGTAAAATATCCTTAATTTTTGACATTTCTATACATTACAAAACATACATCAACAAGCTAAAATTGACAATATTAATACAAGAATTTTATATTTCCTAAAATGTTACTTGTTATTGAACACTTTTTGCTGACTACATTTTTCCTTTTCATATCGATACTCAATGATTCAGTTGAAAATTTATAGTATATAATAGCCAGAATAGGACGACTTACCTCTTCCTCTGAGTCCCTAACACTGTGCACAGTCTTGTCTTCCTTGTCGACCAACTCCCTCAGAAGATTGTAGATAAACAGATTCTTAGGAGGTTCAGCTAGCGGATCCACCCTGAACGTAGAGGTCATGTCTTGTGAGAAGGTCAACACAGCACCCTTGTCATTTGCATTAGGAGGCTTGATGAAGTCTCGGGTGGAGGCGGTGATCTTGTCGTCTTGGTGATGGAAGGTCAACTGTATGCGGTCTTCTGAGATGAGGTAGATGCACTCTGCAATATCCTCGTTGGCTGGCTTGGCCTTGTTTCGACGGAACTTCTCTACAATTTTCTGCAGATGAACATAAAGATAGAACAAAGACTTATTGAATCTCTCGCGAATTATGATTTTACCTGAGGAAAACACAATGAACAACTTGACAATGATAGTTTCACAGAAACTCATTTATATTGTTAGAGATCGGGATATGCTATGTAAAATGAGCTTAGAAGTTTAAGATGATTGTATAGCACATGTCCCTGTGACAATTGCTCTACTGAATTCTCAACCTCGACCCTGGACCAAACACTAACCCTAACCCTATCCTAAACCCCAAATAGTAACTACTCCAATATCTTTGACAAAATAAAGCCTAGCTATCAGTGCAAACATCAGAGCACCATAAAGGGAATTTGAGGGGAAGAACTCAAGTTTTGAGGGATCACATAGATTAAGGCAGCTCATTTTGAAATAAAAGAATAATATATATATATATTTTTTAAAGGCTTACCATGATAGGTCTTGGATTTGACGAAGGCAAGGATCCAGCAGGCTCTAGTTTCTTGGGTCGTTTACCAAACACCACATGACAGTATAAGAGGAAATCATCCCTGTTATCAAAGTGTTCAGTCATCTCCAGGGCATTCTCTTCTCGTCTTGTCAATCCATCTACTCTAGCATGGTTGTAGAAGATCATGGTTCGCTCGCTGTCAGGCCATTGCCCATAGGTTTGCTCTGTCAATAAAATAACACAAGCAGAAAAGTTGAAATTCAAACTATTTGAATAAAAGAAAAATTAGAAAAAGATATAATTGAATATCTATGAATTAAATTAAATAAAAAAACAAATTCAAAACCTATGAATTAAAGAAAGGAAAAAAAAATCATCAAAATATTCAATTTAATTGAATTTTTAAGATTCTGATGAGTTTTTAAACTTTAACTTATTAACTTTTGATACTATTATGATTCTACTAACAAAATTACAAACTTGCATACTACATATTCTGAGGCACTTAAAATGCAAGAACTTGTCACTTTTAATTGCCCTATTGTTCAGATATCTACCACATTCAACAAACTATGCAGTGATACTATTTCATGGTTTACTTATTATGCTTCCAATCCATGTACTGCATTGAGTTGAGAAAATCATGGATAATAACATTCTATTTCCAAAAGGCATAGCTGAAAATATTATGTGTACCTTTAAGATGTAGGGGTCTTCCTTTATGGTAGTATTCTGTGATTAAACCTGTCCTGTGGTTGTGCACCCGTAGATGGAGTTTGTCGCTTCGATATGAATACGTCTCCTCTACTCGGATAAGATCTTTCACTGCAAAGAGAAAAGGGAAGATATTTTCAAATAGAATTACAAAAAGCATTATTCAATCAATAACATTTGCAAGTATATGTTCCTAGATTAAATGGCTGTTGTTTATGAGAACAAATCTTGATGGATAGAGAACCATGGTGTGCTCGTTATATATAGCAAATAAATATAAAATGACTATTTTTCATACGGCCAACTTAAACATGAAATTATGATCAGGTTTGATTTGCTACATTATGTCTGTCATAAGCATTTCAAAGTTATTTAAAATGCATAAACTAAACTAAAATACAAAATAAAACTTTCAGAGCACAAACTGATCTTATTAGGCTATGTCTTTGTTGGTTTGTTGCCAGAAATAATAATTACGGAACAACAAATATGTTTTATTCTTGTACAGCTCACTTCACATTATGATACTTGTATAACATTTATGTGTCCTTCCAAAATGACCAAACCACCAGGTGTTAGCTTATAGGCAATCATTAACAGAGCAGAGTGCATTCCTGGGAATATAAAACACCCACAAACTACATCTGGGTGAAGAGCAGTGGGTAAAGAAAACATGACCATATTGTCAAGATGTGACTTACTCTCTTTATCATGATAGATTGATAGCCTGATGATGAGACCATCCTTCATGAGATAGTGAGCAAACTTCTCCAGCTTTGCTCGTTTGTAGGTGAGTGTTTTCTTGCCCTGTGGACAGCGTGACTGGAATTCCTTGAGGGACAGTTGTAAGGGACTCACCCATGATGGAGGCATGTCAAGATGCTTCTCTTCCTCTTTCTCTTCATCCTGATTGCAGACAATGAATCAATTGAAAGGTGTGTTAATTAATAACTAATTTCATTCATAATTTTTAAAAGTATCTGACAATGCACCTGTGACATTTAAGATCATCCATTAAGCTCCACTGTTTATTAACCAATCGAAACAGACTATGTAATTGGAGGGACGATCAATTGATAGTAATGAGGTTGTACAATACATCCTTCAGCAGCGATTGCTCCATGATCAATAAACTATATAATTCAAAATCTCAACTTCAAACAAAAAGCCTATATCTAATTTCTAGCTACAGGTTTAGATAAAATATGAGGCAACAAAACAGATGGGTGGGTTTTTTTTTGAGACGTAAAGTGCAATACGCTTCTCATTTCACAGGACTAAGGTTTTTTTGTGTTTTTACTACATGTAGATATATATCTTAACCTGTATCATTATTCTCTACTTTGATCTTACCTCTTCATCATCAAAATCCAGAGCATCTTCATCCATGTCTGGTATATCGAGGGTTGGTTTCTCGTTGCTTGGAAACATGAACTCCCATCTCACACAGTCCCCGAGGTCAAACAGCAAGTCCTATCAAAATAAGAAAATATCACAATAAGTCAGAAATGGGACATTTCTTTTTTGCCTACTTTCCATCCAAAGTCAATCCCAACTTAACTAGTCTACAAATTAACAAATTATGCATCATGAATAAGATTTCATTAGAACATTATGAAAGATTCATCTTTCTATACTCTTCACAACCATCATTATATACATTGTATCAAACTTCACAAGCCATGAGTCATCTTTTTAAAAACCTTCAAGAAGATCTAAACCCAATTTTCGGTTCTAAAATATACAGTACATTACTAGAATTTGGTTGGTTTTAACTGCTTTAAAAAATCTGAAGATCAAGACATAATTCAGTCAGCTCATAAAGAAAATGAGAATAGGGCATCTGGCACTTTTCCGTCTGGCCGATGGTATACCCTCAAAATGATTGCATTATAAGAAGAACAATTTACCTTGCATCCATTTGAGCAGTCTTGCATATTAACCCAGTAGTTGTGATTATTCCAGAGTGATTCTATACCCAGGTAGCCATCGTGCTGTGTGGAGTAGCTGTTACCGGTCAGTGGCTCAATGAAAAAGTTTTCAGGAACCTCCCTCTTCCCGCTGAGGACCAGTACCCAGCAGTGGATTCTCAGACCATACAGCTCATCGGATGGTGGCTTCTCAAGTTCCTGCATTAAACAATAAAAAATTATGATCTCATCAGGAAAAACAATAGCAAAATTATTTTCTAAGGATAAAAATTTTCTCTTTATTTTATTCAATAATAAAAATGTAATGCTAAAAATAGTGTCTATATAGCCTTAAATGTCTCTATCAATCACATTTTGGCAGTCCAGCATATGCAAACGCTTATCATGTGTATGTAATGATACAAATGGATTGAATTACAACTTGTTGTCCATAGCAGTTAATATGAAGCAAAACATTTATTGCATACCTGCAAATATTTGAAAATAAGAAATTGTACCCTTGGCAGGGTTAAGGGGCAGGGCCCTTGTGAGGTATAGAGGCCAGCACCCCCTGAAGCTGGAGCTAACAATAGTTATAAGTACATATTATCTTTAGACATTTTTTAAACAGTAGTACGAAGCTTGAAATATCATATATCACTGCAGAATATCACATTAGGCCTAAACAAAAAAAAATTGATGACTTGGCGTAACCCGCCCGACCCTACGCTTTTTAATTTTTTTTGATCAGATTGCGATTGTGTAAATATAGATATCGCAGTGGGGAAAACCCGGATGTTTGTTGCTTTCGTAATGGGCTTTGCCACGCCGTGTTTGGGCCAGCTCGCGCGCCAAGTGCAGCGGGCAGGTACGCCATAGTACCGCTAGGCGATTGTATCCCCAACATGGCGTCCTATGGCGTTCAGTTCATGGGTAAATTTGGTGCTCATGTTTTATTCAGCGTTCTTCTGAAGGTGGACATTAAAGCAACAATCGGAGAAATCGTTCAAGATCTGGCCGCTGATAATTTTGTGGTTAAGAACATCAAGGCATCTAAGGAAAACTGTGGTCCGTTTTCTGATTTGCTGTTGTCTGAAACAGTGTCACTATTACGAGATTTCGGGTATCGATACGTGGTTGCAACACTCATGCATATCAGTGTCACGGATATCGAGGAGGATCGCACGAAGCCCAATGCCTTTGAGGTATTGATGTCTTCGTCAAAACGACGAGACAAAGTCGATCTTCAAGTCAGGAAGAAAACGACAAGCTCTGGCAAAGTGGATGCCCTGTTAAGCAACAAAAAACAAAAAAAACAAAAACAAAAACAACAAAAAATCGCCCTACCTACCCTAATTTTTAGTGACCGTTACGCCAAGTCATCAATTTTTTTTTAGGCCTTAGAATGAATGAGAAAATCAGTAAACCTATAAGACCATTAACACTACATGATGGAAATAAGTTTTTCAATTTTTAAAAGTGATGATAGAAAAGAAAATAATAGCTGGATTGCTGCATTACTGACCTCTTGCTTTTCCTCCATCTCCTTCTTCCTTTGTTGCTCCTCTTTGGCTTGTTCTGCCTCTTTTCTGGCTTCCATCTCCAAGATGAACTTACTCCTAAGATCCTTGGGAGGCTTCACTGTATACTTCCTCATCTCCTTCTTCTTCTCTTCCTTTTTGACCTTCACATCAAACATGAGAGAATGATAAATAATAGTTTGTGTTTATCTTCTCATTCTATAAAGTCCTACCAATAGTACATGAAATGCTGTTTAATTCATAAATACATGAGGCAAGAATATACCCCATCATTACAGGTGCTATATGCATATCAAAATCAAGCTTGCTACTGTAAAATCCCCTTAATGGCTACTGGTCTATAAAAAAACAACTGCAAAATCAAGCATTTGAATTGAGTTGCAAAATATAAAGGAATATAGAAATTATGTGCTAATAAACAATGAAGCTGCACACTTACCTCATTTTTCTTCTTCATGAGTGGGCATATTTCTCTGGTTTCATCACACAGTGTCATCTCTCTAGTAGCATACCCACAAACCACATAGGCATCATATCCTGCTCCTAGCAGCAGAGAGCAGAGCAATGTACTCATCTCAAAACAGTTCCCTCTCTGTCGTCTTAGAACTGTGGTCGAAGATAGCAATGATTTGGGCTGTACAGGGATAATAAAAGAAAGAAAAAAAGTCTACTTTAGAATGCTCTTGCTCTACAAATTTTTAAAGAAAAATAAAGGTTTGCAATGGTACCCAGCATTTATGAAGATATTTCCAATTATGAATATAAGTGCATAAATACAAATAGATCTGAAGCCAAAGGTAAGAAAAGCATAGACATGTCAAACTTATGCCCTTGATATCCTCAAATATTCTTTATAGAAGTATACAATATCATTCTTTACTTTTTAAGAAGCCACAGATATTTATGTTCTAATTTAACAGTGAATAAATAATCATACACAACTGCATGGTTGCAAACACCCAGCACTTTACTTGGCCAGAGAATGGCAAAACAATGAATGAGTTTGTCAAAGTATCAATATATATATTTGATATTGCTTACCAAATCTACAGGAGGATCAAGTGGATCAAATGTGACATAGTCTGAAACAAATTCTGCACAGCCATCATAGTCATACAGCTCTTGGAATGGAAGTGTCGTGGGCCTGATCGTGGTACACACAAACTTTTCCACTCCACATTCATTGAGAGGGCAAAGTAGGAGTGGTTTCCGATCTCTGTAGAGATGGACATACTGTCGCCGGAAGTTTTCTGCGTAGGCCAACACCAGCTTCTCCTTGTTGTCATTCTCTTTGTAGGAGAGAGGATAGCTCTGCATAGGAAGATCTGCAGGAGTCCTGTAAGATTTCAAGAAGAAGTGAACAAAACTTAGACATCTGATTTTCAATATTACTTGTAATAGGGTCTACAAATAGGGGGGAAATGAATGAACAAACACGTGCATTAGAATAATATCGACTTGAAATTTTGCACTACTGCTATTTTTCAGTCATTATTTTCCCCCACAAGTCAACTCAAGACAATCTAGTCTATATCTAACTTAGAACCTCGATATACAGGTATCCTAAAAGTAAAACAAGCAGAATAAGTTGTTTTGCCATGGCATAGGCTGATTGGCTGTCAGCTGTCAGCCATCACATCATTTACCATGACATTCCAGGTGGAGTCTATAGTGGTATGTACAGTACATAGACTATAGCCAGCTATCTTGCTCAATTATATAGACTAGAGTCTAGCCTGGCCTATAGACTACCCAATACATTTAATGTCAACAAACTTCGTCTTTGTACCAAGTAAATAAATCTGCTCTAGATCTAGATCTACTCGCTTAGACTCTAGTCTACTTCACTTTGAATGAATACTTTTAGAGTTTTGCACACACAAGCATACAAACACCAACACAAAATACACAACTGTTAATGATATATTTGGACTTAACCTTAGTCTACATGCGTGTAAGTAGGTCTAGTTAGTATATTAATCTTTTCATTGCATTTCCATTAAACTTTATAAGATTTCATCCTTACATGTCTATTTTAGGAGGTTGCAAAACAATTTGGTCGAGCTCATCTTTCAACTCGTTGACTGCTTCCAAAGCATCAGCTGGAATTTCATTCTCTGCGTCCTCTTCTTGAATTGTCCCATCATCCGCACCACTATCTACAACTATAGCTGGACCGTCTCCTACTCCTTCCATAATGAAAAAAATTACTGGCAGATTCTCTCAGAAACAATGTTTTTTTGTGTTGTGAAGGTCGATATTTTTTTTATGCGCTAAGTTGTAGAATTGTGCACAAACGAATATGGAGACACGACAACAACACAAGAACTAGAGCACGACCGGCCGAGCGCTTGAGTATGGAGATCCCCGTACTGTACTACTCACAGCTACTTGTATACAGATATCCCTGCTCCATAGCAACAATGCAAAATATAGTTCAATATCTAAACTGAATAATGTAGAAATTTCAAGCCATAAATATTCTAAAATTGTTATTTTGAGAATTGTACGATTAAAGAATATGAAAATTGATGATCCGTATTAATTTTAGATTCGAAAGATTCATGCGGATGAATAACAATTTTTGTTAAATGCAAAGCTATTTACAACAAACCGTCGTTGATGGCAGCAGACATTTCTGAGGAAAGATGGATGCGCCCGCGACACCAACATGCTGCATGTTTTCCGACAAACATGGCCATTGATTGAACATTGATTCTATCTCGCTCTGAATATTGTGTTGTTCTGGAAATCTTTTAAAGACACCTTTAGCCTGGTTTTAAACTGTTCAGAAATCAGCATTCATCAATAGTATGGCAAGAGATAATGCAGATAATGACTTCGTGATGTCGCATGATTTGGCATGTATTTGGCGAATGGAGAAGGGGATTGCGCAATCACTCGAAAATGACAACAACATGAACATCGGGGATCAATGTGAGTCATGGATGAGGGAATTCGCCACAAATAGCTTTGAACTAGACAAAGAGGGTAACAATGATGAGATGATTACTTATCTAACATGTAAAAAACTTTATTAAAAAAAATATTTGTACAAGAAAAATTGAAGAAAGCCAATTATTGATAGAAGTCTTAAGTCTAACACAGTTGGTGATAAATAATGATGATAAGCCTAAGTCAATCAATTCAGGCAACCCAAGACATGTGGATGCTTATAGTCTAGATCTAAATATTAATCTTTCTTATTAAAAAATAATAATCTCAAATCTGAATCATTTAGTTTTTGTGAAAAACAGTATAAATTCAAATTATTAACTGCTGAATCATATTGTTTCAAATTAAGCCATTGAATTTTAATTTATTAAATTAGATTCTAGACTAACTTTAGATCTAGGTCTATGTTATCAACATGGATCTAGTATAATTGATATAGAGTCTACATATTCTGTACACCCCAGCCTGATCCTGAGAATGTTGACCCAGAAAATGATTGAAAAAAGTAAATAATTGGCAAATTCCCTTTCGTTTATTTTTTAATTGTTTCGTTTTGTTTCAATGTAGAAGTAAGAAAGTTCCTGTTATCAATATTGAATGGAGATTATGAAGAGGTGATGACATCAGTTATCACTAGTCACATCCTAGCCAGAACTCCTAACCAAGATATTGCAGAGCAGATCTCAAGAAATGTCACTGATTTTGTGGAACAACAACAACATCCAAGAGAAAAAGTTTTTAGGTTTGTTGATGTTCTATATATAGACTCTAGAGATGATATGGGCAATATTTTTGTTTAATACTTTAATTCATTTATATCCTTGATGCTCCTTCCTTGCTTGTTCTCCTACAATATTTAGCCCCTATATATTAGATTTGCAAAATGTTATTAACACAATAATATAGTTTGCACGTTGACAAGGAGAGGTTGTATTATTGACAAAGAGTAAAATGTAGATTTGAATGATTATGACAATAATGACAGATAAATTGAATTTCTAATTTTCCACCTTATTCATCTTGTCATTTTCTTGTTGGCATTGACCTTGAGATTACTTAATTAAGTTGATATTTATACAATACTGTTCTTAACATGTCATTTGCACGTTCATCTTTTGCTTTTGTTATTATATAAAAGATGATACTCATTGATTTCTGTTGTGATATTTAAATTTTAAATTTCTTGTGTTTATTTTCCACATACCAGGCAGTTCTTAGTAGCATGTGTGGGCATTTCAAGTTTGCAGTTATTTGTTCAAAATAATTGGACTGGACCACTGACAAGCAAACCTGTAACTGATCGTTTATCAGAAAATCTTTTTCTTCAAAAGGTAGGATGTGTTTGCTTATTGATATGATCATGAATTGCTGGTATCTCCTATATATATTGTCATTTTGTTAATTAGTGTATAGACCCATTTTTATCTATGTGTATAATATACAGAATGAAGAATCGTGTAACCTAGGTTTATAATTCATTGTCATTCATGATATGAATCATATGACATAAATAACTATAAAAAAGAGAATGTAGTGTGCATCTCTATCATCCATGGTTCTTCTTCATGTATGTTTACCACTGCAGATTCTACTTCTAATTTTGTTAGTTGGTAATGATTTTTTTAAGAAGTGTAATTTCTAATTGGTCAGTCAACAGTCGACACATATTTATGTATTTATGTACTCATTGGAATTTGAAAAGAAAATGAACAGATTCCTACAGATCACCCTTTTTCTTTAGAACAATGAGTTATACCCTGTCAAGTATCCAACATTTACTTTTCACATTTTCATTCATTGTTTCAATAATTCAGAAAAGAATATTGTGATTGATAAATATTCCAATTTGATGATGGAAAATTATTGCCTATCATTTCTTTTCTTTTTTTCTCCACAGGATAAAGATGTACAGAGTATAGCCAAATCCACACTCTCTCCTGAGAACTGTTCAATATATCCTTTAGTTTGTTTGCCAGAACTACTTCTTATTGCTCGGTGCATTCTAATAGAATCCAGTAATCATGTTGCCCTCTGTAAGGTGAGCACAACATTTATTCTTATATATCCCATTTACTTTGCTATAAAAGCTGATGTTATACTTATGATTTAAATACCAATGATAATTAGTCGATCAGGTCAGTGTCACTTGTTTGTTGCATATGAGCATGTTTTTTTTTTAAATATGGTAGCACAAATTTGTGTGATATTTACTATTTAGTGACATCCTACAGTAGTGACTTGAGTTTTGTTGCATTTCATATCCTGGATATGAAAAGTAGTATTGATAATTTGCCTCTGTTTGGTTTCCTTTTCAGACAGCAGATTGGTGGAGGTTACGATGCCTTTGGGTTCAGCAGCAAGTCCTAGATGAGAGATCACCACAACTCTACAATCTCATCTTGCCCCTTATCAATTCAAGTAAGTACCATTCATTACAGAGCACTGTACTCTGCCGAAATCTGTATTATCTCATAATGATTTGTCTTATCTTTTTGAACAGGCACTATCCTCACAGTAAGTTGGATTTATTACTATAAAAGAAACATTTATTGTCATCACTATGATAATCTTACATGTTACATGTTACATACAAGCAGTTGCTTAGCAGTTTTGCTTACTTACAACTTTACAAGTACACCCATTCTTTAGCAGTTCGGTAAACAATCATATTAAACAATCAATTAAGGAATTATGATTGAAAAATAATTTGTAAAAGTGTACGGTTTAAAACCGTCGGTTTTCCTAGTTATGAAACTTTGCCCATATACTGCTACTTGTATATGTACTACAAATTGGACATTATAAAGTTGTGTAGTTATCATGAAAAACTTAATCAATGAACTGGGAAATTTTAGAAATTGATTAAATTTTGTCAGATTTCTTTAAGAAACTGCTTCAAAGAAATAATTTCCTTTATCAAAATCTGAATTTTGTATGCTGTAGTTTCTTTATTCCAATGATTTTGTTTCTATTTTGATACAGTCAGAGAAGATGAGATACTGATGTCTCCTGAGCCAGACTGCTCTCTTCCACTCATGATTCATCTGGAATGTAGTCACATCTTTTCCTACTACTATGAGTACAAGAAGGGCACTGAGTGCATAGCTAATGCAAAGAAACTGGCTGGAATAGAAGTAGGGCACACAGGTGAATAATAATTAGGTTGTGAAATTTTAAAAAATGAAAAATGAATGAGATGAAAAATAACATGAAAGAATAATCAGTAAGTGATTTTGTATAACATTTCATTGGTTGATATCATGGTACTATGCAAGTATTCTCGAAAATTCAACCAAAACTTGTTAAATGGGGAAATTAGGAAGAGAAACAAAATGAGAAGAAACAACACCCTATCTATATTTTTAATTCATGACCACATCTGTGTTAGAGTATTTGATAGATGCTCTTGAGAATCAAAGGTAACAAAAAACATGAAATTTCAAATTTGAAGCTCTAACTGAAATCAGTATTCCTCAAAGCCTGATTCACAACAACAAAATTTTAGTAGTAGATAGATTCATTCACTATCAAACCACTTTTTTTTTTTAATTCAAGTGCTCAGGCATACCTTCTAGTTTGGATTTTTAATTAAAATTGTAGAGTGGGAAATTTGAAATTATTAAGAAATGTTAATTCATGAACTGCAATGAAGATTAATTTGTTTAAGGTACTCTAACATAACCTGTAAAGGGCAAGTAGGAAGTAAAATTGACAATAGATTTACGAAAAAAGATTCAGGTTTTGCAAGGTTTGGCAATGATCCACATGTTGAATGGTGAAGTTATGATGAGAGGTCTGGTTTTGTTATGGTTGATTGTAGGTGCTCTTGGAAAGAGGACTAAATTCCAGATTGATGACAAAGCTCAGCTTGTTCTCACGGTAACAAGAAATGATGAAAGAGATAGAGGATCAGAGCCTACATCTTTATCTTCTTCCACTGAAGGCTTGCCAAAGGTATCTACTTAATTACAACATGTCAATCTTAGACAATTGTGATGAATTGTGTGAATGAAAACGGAAAGATTTGTGTAAATTTAAAGAGAAAAAAATAGAAACAGCCAATAAAAGTAACACATATAGGGATATGATTGTACAATTTGCAGAATTTTTTTGTGTGTATATTAGTGTACCTGTATAACTTACACATCACATTGTCAACAGATTATGTTTTGGATATTTTGGTGAGAATGATTGGATTTGATTTGTTAATGTTAGTAAATTTGATCCACAGAATTATTAACAACTTAGTTTTATACTACAGTCATAAGATGATAACATTCCACTAATTTGGAAAATTGATTTTTCTTTATTTTTAAGGATTTGCAGCTGGATGATGACACTGTATTGCATGCTATTAATTTCACAGAAGATATAGAAGGGAAAATACCTCTTTTGACCAGACTAGAACAAGCCATAGTCCTTGGAGAGTGGTGAGAATATTAGATACCGTAAATCTCTGTGTATAAGATGCACCCGTGTATAAGACGCACCCCGACTTTTGAATTTTCCCGACGGTAAAAAAAGTGCGTCTTATACACGGAGATTTACGGTAAGATGATTACCTTTTCAAAAGATATGCTTTGATAAATGAATTACACTATACAAATGGTCGTAAAATGCTTTCTATGTCTTAGACTCTCTTTCAATCTAGATAATCATTTGGATAGATATTAATAATTATGTTATCTGTGTATTTATCATATGACCCCAGAAATTCCATATGTAGAATCATTTTTGTTTCCTTCCTTGTTAAAAGTATCTTTATATTCGCTTGTATGTTCTTATGCCCTTAGTATGGAACATAAGCATTCCAAACCCAAAGATCTACTTGTGACTGAAGAGCTGAAGACATATGTTGTGGTAAGCAGTTATGTGTTCTTGTGTTTCTGGGTTTATCAATGTTATTGTTGCAGTGTTGAGCTTACAAGAGTACTTATACTAAGAAGTGAAAATGAACCATAAAGAAAAACATGAGCACTGTTTCAATCGCCAGCCCCACTGTACTAGTTGTAGCTACTTGCTCCCTCTATGTAGAAAACTTCCCCAACCGGTGCCTGTCAGTCCCCCATGATCTTCTTTTTCTTATGTTAATTGAGAGGTGAGTCGATGAGAGAGCTACCTGTCGAAAAAGTCTAATGATTTTGATCCAACCACTGAAATCTTAAACTGTATACACGCCATCAAGGAGTGGTCTCAGCTAAATAGCTTGAAGCTAAACAGTAGTAAAACAGAGTTCCTCCACATTTCTTCACGTTTTCGAGAAACACAATCTATTCAGTCTATAGATCTAGATGGGACATTGTTATATGCAAACAGATCTTGTAGAAACCTAGGAGTGATTTTTGATTGTAGGTTGACATTTGAGAATTTTATATCTCATAAATGTCGCGCTGCTTCGTATGCTTTGTATAGGATTGGGAAAATACGTGCTTTTTTGGATAGGCCCACCACTGAAAAATTAGTCCATGCATTTGTTTTGTGCCACATTGATTTCTGTAACAGTCTTCTTTTCGGTCTTCCTCAGCGACAAATCAAAACAAAAAATAAAAAAATTGCAAACTATTCAAAATTCAGCGGCAAGATTAGTGACGCGAACTCGGAAATACGAATCAATTACTCCTGTACTACAAAATCTACATTGGCTTCCTGTCCACTCCCGTATTTTGTTTAAACTATTAGTTTTTACATACGAATGCTTTCATGACATTGCCCCTTCTTATTTATGTGAACTTTTATCATTACCGGTATATCGGCCCACTCGTACTGTAAGATCAAGATCAAAATCATTATTTATTGTTCCTCCCACCTCAACAAAAACATACGGTGAACGTTCTTTTACACACGCCTCCTCAGTTTTATGGAATTCACTTCCAGATTTCATGAAAAATCAAAATAGTTTAAACAAGTTTAAGGTTTCTCTAAAAACGTATTTATTTAATATGTAGAGTGTACACTCATGAACCCAGCGTCCAACACTACTTTTATGTACATGTACTTTTTTGCTTCTAAGTGGATTTTCTAATTTGTATGACTTTTTCTTGTAATTCTTTCCTTTCTATTTGAAGCGCATAGGGACATGCTATCTTGTAATGTGTTATGCGCTATAAAAGAACTGAGTATTATTATTAGTAGTAGTACAGATGGCCTTTAAGATAACATTTCTGATTTTTAAGAGGAAAGCAAAATGAAATAAAGGGTGTTACCATCCATAGCTATAATGTGATGAAAGCTACTTTTTAAATGTGATGGCTAACATTGTAAGCACATTAGAACCAGCTTTATTTGTTCTAGAGTTTGCATTTATTTCATTCAAACCAAAGTTTGAAAATTTAACATAATGTGATATAAGTAATAATTTAGCAATGATGTGGCCTATAAAATTATTGAAAGTAATTTTTGAGTGTTATGATCAGAAATTGATTGAAAGTGTCATCTTCAGCAAAGATATTATTGAAATTCTGCAAGCTTCTGAACTACTTTCAATCAGGAGCTACATGTAGATGCAAATCACAAATCACAGCTTCTAGAATTGGATTAGTGTGGATTTTATTTGTTATCTGCTTTGAAAGGGTCTATTGAGACAACCCCAGAGCTGGATGATTCAAACCTTGGCTCTCAGACTCCGATGTTTACTGGAGAAGGATAAAAGAAGGACTGTGGAAAGAGCCATGATGCAAATGCAGGTATGGTGCTAGTGGTTTATGTGCCTCTGGAGAGGAAAATGAATGGATTTTAATGAAGATGATTTCACTGTATGTTATCAAGATAATATTTATGTTTAGGCCCTACAATCTTTACATATCAGGTTTACTTTATCTTCAAAATTGCTTGGTATTTGAAAGTATCATATAATAATTTACACAGGGTACAGCGATACTAATTTATTTCAAATAAGAAAAAGGTTTGCACATGTACGTTGTATACTTACCTTTTTGAATATACAATTTAAGGAACTTAAATAGGATATTTGAAATATGTCTGGGAAATTAAAAATGTTTTTTGTTTTCTTAATGACTTATGAGCAGAATGTATAAAATGTTGATTTACATGTATTTCAAAAAGTTCAAAAACTCTGGATTATTATTAATCTTTGTATGAATTATGAGCTCGCCATGTATAGTATGAAAATATTGCAAAGTGATAGAAGTGCTCTGAATATTAAGGGGGAAAATTTTTTTTTTTTACAGTGTTTAGTGTCTAACAAGTTTATACTGGTCATTGTTTTATTCCTCACTTATTCAGGTTTTAGTGGATCAAATTCCTAGTACTGAATGTCCTGGCAGAGATAGGTTGAAACTCTTCTATGCTGTCAGCCTTCCTCCTAAATGGACATTAGAGGTAATAACTGAATTCAATATGATATTAATGTTTTATTTTTGACTTAAATATGAAGTTTATTTCATCTGTATATTATGATAATTCATTCATTTATCCATCTATCCATCCATCCATCTTTTCGTTCATCAATCCATCCTTTCATCCATCCATGCTTCCGTCAGTCTATCCATCCATTTATCCACCCATCTGTCCATTCATCTATCCATCTATTCAGCCATGCAGCCATACATTCATTCTTTTGTCTATCCATCTATCCATCCATCCTTTCACCCATACATCATCCATTCATTGATTCCACCTTCAGCTAAACTGACAATGTTCTTGTTTGATGTATTTGATAGGGAGAGCTTGCAGGACTACTAATCAGTCTGGGCTGTACGAGCGCTGCTTTAGAGATCTATGTCAGACTAGAGCTCTGGGAAGATGTGATTCAATGCTACAAGAGTATTGGAAAACCAGAGAAGGTAAGATTGCTGCATCCACCCCCCCCCCTCCCCTTTCCTTGTAGTATTGTGATAAATTGAAAATCTCTACAGTGTAGAGAGGCTCAAGAATCAAATAATTTGGTTGTTCCCTCTCAGGCACATGAAGAGATGCTAAGTAATGAGTGATTTGGCTCTTGATTTTTTTATTTAGGATGATATAAAATATAAATATGTTGTTATTTTTCATCAGTATGATCGATTGATTGATTGAGAGAGCATATAGCTCTTATTTATTTCTTCCAATATGTACAATTGAAAAACAAGTTAACAGAATGCCATGCATAATTTCAGTGATACATACATATGAGCTAGTATAATGTTTATGTCGGCCTGAGAACTCAAAGCACTCCTTATTTCATCGGCAATCATTGTTTGGATTTCGGCGGGAGAATTTGAATCAGTGGAATGTTTAACGGTTTGTTGACCGGCAGCGGCGTTTGAAGTTAATATCATTTCAGTCAGGAGCTGGTCCCCAGGATCCTCTGCAGAGGACTCAGCTGGGGTTTTGATGACTTCTTCGAGGGCCTCACTGTGGTTTCTAGACTTCCCCTTTTTCCTAGATTTACTGGAGGACATGGCTCAAAATTAATTCTGCACTCAGTCTGTTCCTTTCCAAGTTAATGTATGGTATTAAACACTTAATATCAGGATTAATTATAATCCGGTTTAACTTACATTGCACTTCCAAAATCAAGATTGATCCCACATGTTTGTCATCAGCAAAGGAATGTAAACAAAAGTCTCTGCCACTACTTCCTTCCTTTATGTACTATCACTTGAGACAGCAAACCTGTCAAATAATCCGCAAACACACTAATAACTCCTTCAAACACCTCCAACTCAGAACAATCCAACACCTGTCTCTGCAGCTACTTCCTGCCTTCATGTACACTATCACTTGAGACAGCATACCTGTCAAATAATCAGCAAACCTGTCGATCAATCCAACAAATGTATCACCGTTATCGCAAACACCCGTCTCTGTAACTCCAACACTACGAAGAACAGTCAATAAAACACTACTATCTCCTTCAAACACCTCCAACTTGGAACAATCCAACTCCTGTATCACTGTTATTGCAAACACCTTTGCAAGCTCCACAAGATTTTGTTTCATTTTTATACAAATGTTAAATTCCAACAGCTCTCAGGTATAGTATTTATACTCTTAATACTCTTACAATTAATAATTAACAGAATAAATTTTATTTTCCAGAGTTTACCATTGTATTGATTATTGCCATTCTTGGAATGTTGATTTCTTAATATGACTTTTGTTGTTAGTATTGTAGACATTTGGATATTTAGATTATGTGATATTGGCCATTCATATCACCAATGAGTCAGTCAAGAGTGACTATTATATATTATCATTTAGTACATGAAATAAATGTGGTTTTCAGAGTTATTGTCAATCTTATTTCATCCATTTGCAGATTTATTTCTGTAGACATGAAACCTTTGACCTTTGACCTCATTTATACAGGCCATCCATATCATTGAAGAGGAGCTAGCAAAGGAAGAGACTGCCCTTATGTGGTGTCTATTTGGGGATGTGACGCTTGAGAAGAAGTATTACGAGAAGGCATGGGAGGTGTCGGGTCAAAGGTCATCTAGAGCGATGAAATCACTGGGTCTGATCTACCTGCATGATGAAGAATTCCTCAAGGCCATTGAATGTTTAGAGCTGTCGTTGGATAGAAACTATCTCCAGGTATTGATACTCAATGCTACTCCATATAAAAGTTCTTTATGACACTTGAAATTTCTCTGTTTCTGTTTTAATGCCATTTTATAAATTCAAGGCAGATTATAATTTGGTATTATTCTATCTAATTTTCTGCTGAATAAGAATGCAGTAGACTAATCAGAACATGTATGTAGTACTACTCTTGGTTTTATATGACTGTTGAAAGCTAGAGAGGATTCTTCTTGCAAAATACATGGTATTATTTTTAAAATTCACTATTATTATTGACAACAACAGGGCTGTTATTAAGCGGGCCATTTTAAGACAATTTTCATTTTTCAATCACATGTACGTTTAATTGAACTTGCCTGCTATTGCTACAGCCTCTTATATCCTTACTGTAATATACATAAAAATCAGTATAATATATCACCATGTATGACATGATATTTCAGGTCAGTCAATTACTCTATGTTTATAATATGTTTTACACATCTTTTCTCCTTATTTCTACAGTATGGAGCCTGGTTCAGTCTTGGCTTTTGTTCGTTCCAGAGCAAGAAGTATGAGACAGCGATCAAAGCCTACCGTAGATGTGTACAGCTTGAAAATGATGTTAGTATAATACTTGTAGTTCAATCTGATGGGGAAGTAGACCAAGTAGAGATGTGTGCCTACATAGGGGAAATGCTTTTCATTCCCTTGTGCCCTACACTCTTTAGGTCCCTAGTTATGGAACAACAGCTCTGCAGATTTTAGAATTATTATATATTGCAGGAAATGAATATTTTATGATGATAATTTTGTTTTAATATCCATTGAAAACAGTGGTGTAATTGATTACATGCAATATTTGATTGAGCTACAGCATGTATTACCTTTTAGGTGTATAGGTGTTTGAATTTGACTTGTGAAGAGTACTGTATCACAAGTTATATTTTTGGAATTTTATCAAAGTATAATTTGATTGTCAGGAGATCAGTTATAATTTTATTTGTATGAAAAATCTGTTTAAATTAACCTGTTTTTTCCAATTTTTCATGGATATGTTTTAATTGTGTTTTTTTCATGCTTCTGTATGGTTTTTTGTTCTTCTAGGATTCACAGTCCTGGAATAATCTTGCAACAGCCTTCATCAAGCTCAATGACAAGTAGGTTGTCATTTTGTTGCTTAATATTTTAAAGAATTGTGATATGTGTTTTCATTAAGAATTTACTTGAACCCTTTTTAAAATTTTTAATTGCTTTGAATTTAGCAAAGTATTAAGATACTAAATTTGAAATTTTCACTCCCATTCTTTTCTCTTGCTTTCAGTAGTACATTACAAGGGAACCAATATGATGGTTTCATAGGCAGGTAGTCTTTGTAATGATAAACTACATTGATGGAAATGATATTCAGGGGAAACAGAAAATGTGGTCTATATTATTGGTGGGCTTTATGTCGTGCTGTAGGAACCACCTGTACATATATATAGGTAGACTTAATTCATAGGTGGTTCCGAAAGTAGGTTTGACTATATATCTGTCTTGTATTGTCTGTCTCTATGTTTCTATCTTTCTCTCCCTCTGTCTTTTTTTGCACACACACATTTATTAGCCTCACTTTGTACTTACTTTGTATATTTTGGACAACAGTCCCAAAGCCTTCAGAACCTTACAAGAAGCTATAAAATGCAACTATGAAAACTGGAAGATTTGGGACAACTTTCTTGGGGTAAGTACTGAGATCATACAGTCTTTGTACTTTGCTTCCCTCTGATTAGATGTAAACTCATCTAGTTGCAGCATTTAAAGGTTATCGAACGAAAACAATCCCACTTGAATACTAGGTTTTTATGCTACATTTCTATTCATCCATTTCTTGTTATCCACTTTTGGATGGAGAGAGAAAAAACAATTGGCTAGAGTCAAGGATTCATATTTTTGGGGTGTCCCATAGTGTAAATGGTCTTTCAGAATAAATGTCTTAATCCAATACTTCATAACACTTAATATTCTTTAAAAAAGCTCATTCAAACTTTTCTTATTATTCACTTCTTTTCCAATAATGCCTGCTTTTGATCAGGTGTGCATTGATATAGGTGAGTTTAGGGAGGGCATCATGGCATACGGGCGGCTGCTGGACAACAAGAAGAAGCATGTTGATGAAGCTGTTCTAGAGGTCATGGTGAGAGCCGTGCTGGAAGATCTGATGGATTGCAATGGAAAGCCAGGTAAAGTATACAAAGAATACACAGCAGTGAGGGCATTAGTAGGAATTACCAACACAAGGCAATTTTGGAACAATCCAACAGGTGTTTGGACTGTTTGGAAGGTACTGAGCATGGATAATTTTACTAATGCCCAAACAAATTGATGTGTATTATTTGTTGTAGAAGATGATGTTTTATTTGTTTTATAAAATGATGTTTTATAACATGTATTTCCTAATGACCGGTCCTTAGGAAAATTATGTGTTAGGCAAAATAAATGCCTGGTCATGTGTACGCTCTCAACCAATCATTTGATTAGGATCCCCTTCATCATCATATAACAATTCATACTTCAGGAATATATAATCTGCTTAAAGCCAATAGAGCATTAACTCATATTTCTACAAAGAGGGAGCGCCCTTCCGGCTGTCCAAGTGTGTGATGTTACTTGCATTTATTGAGCACATATATTGGAAAAAAAAGAAAAGGATGAGATAGAGCAGAAGTAAGAGAAATAATAAAGAAATGAAGAAAACAGGAACAAGAAGGAAAGATGAAGGTAACAATGAAGGTGACAAGAGACAGTCATTGGAAAATTTGAGGAGAGGAGATATAGAAGTGTACTTATTGAAGTTATTAAATTTGTATTGTTGACAGTACCGTTTTTGTTTCCTAGAGAATATAAACATTTAAAGATGAAGTTGAGTTCTGGTCATGCGATTGCATTGTGAAAGAAATGGTGTGGAATCGACCAGAAAAGGTTGATCATCTAGCATATAAGAATTTGTGTGTATTGCAAGGTTCTGGAATCATCAAAATGATAAGAAATTTGGCCAAGTCTTGGCAAAGTTACAAGCACTGTACACAGAATGATGTAAAAACCTCCCCCCGATTTTTACGTATTTTATGTCATATTTAGAATATGAAGGCATTTGAAGAGCCATGCTTTTTCAGGGAACATGTCTTATCTGATGTTCTTCCACACTTGCATAATAAGAATGATAAAGTTCACAAATTATTTTTCACCTCTTCCCAGAACTCAACCTTCTCTTTAAAATGTGCAAAAATCACATCAACGCATAAAATATAAACAAGAAATGGTTACTATCAGATGGTGTGTCCCAGAACTCAACCTTCTCTTTAAAATGTGCAAAAATCACATCAACGCATAAAATATAAACAAGAAATGGTTACTATCAGATGGTGTGTCAACTGAGAGATGAGACAAGACATAATTTCTGTTCTGTGTTTGTTCACTATCTGCTATACATGTATGTTTATGAAATATGCAAAGACAAAATGGCTGCAAATGACTAGTGATAACTCACCTGTTTGAGAACATTTCAATGGATTGTTTTGTATTGGTACATTACTATCCTTATATTCATTAAACTTTGAATGTAACTCGCATCATAGCCCAAAACTATTACATAAGTACACTTAAATGTCATGACTTGATGAATGTGCTGATTGTCTATTCTCTTGTTCTGCAGTTAGCTTACTCAAACCCAAGATCTTAGAGCTGCTTGGAAGGATCACATCAGAGGTGACTGCTAATGCTATAGTGTGGAGTCTGTATGCAAAACTACTGGGTAGCTGCCAGTCAGACAACCTCGTAGAGAATGACAAAGTTAGTAACAAAAATTGATTTTCGACATGATAGATATGTTTATATTTGAATAAATACTTGTAGGGTTTATAAAGGTACATTGATTTGGTTAAAAATCATATATTTTTTGATGATTAAAGATGTCTTCAAAATTAAGGAGCATTATTTGCTGTGTTGAGTTAATTCAATTCTGCTGGGATTGTAAATTATGGTAATTGATGTTGCAAAAAAATTAATTAGTTTATATCTTAATTCGACCCTTCAATCTTCTTTACAAATTGATGTGTATTTGCTTTTAGTTTTAGCCTAAGTTCAATGCTCTTTGGCCTGTAAGCAAACAGCTCTGAGAATTTCTTTTAAATGTCTAAAGAAATGTGTATGTTCATACTTGAAGTAATGTAATACTTTTATAGTGCCTTTAAGATGAGTGTGCAGATGGTGAATCTGCAGTGTTAGACATAAATTGGATGTGTTATATTACCAATGTGGATAGCATTGTGAAGTAAGTAGTACGTTCTTCTGATTTATTAGTTCTTCTTTAACATGATTTAGTAGTGAATCAATTCTTAAATTGTCACTTTTAGGCTTTGCAGTGCCTACAGAGAGCTCATCGACTAGTCACACAGGATGAACATTGGCAGAAAGAGGTCAGCAAGGTCAAAGAGGTCATAGATCAAACACACAGTCTTGCAGAAGGTGAGAATGTAGGCCAAACAAGGTATTGTGTTCCACTAGTTAAACTACACATACATCATATGTGATTTATGTCCAATCTCTTGGAAGACAATATGTACATGTACAATATTTTGACTTGTTTTATGTTACAAGTCTGACATTAGAAATGGTGCATTGAGGAATACAATCATTGAACATCGCATGGCTATATTCATGTTCTTTGAAATTACATTCAAAATACTATGCAAAAATACCTAGGTTTGGATAGGAATTCATCTAATTATATTTTGACTAAATGTTTTCACTTTATAACCTACATTAATGTAATGTCTGAATAAATATCCAAATAGATTATGCTATTCCATTTATCGCCTGTTTATTGTTGTTATTTTGTTCAGCTTATGAGTATTGCAGTAGACAGAAGACCAACGATGCTCAGGCTATCCAGTTACTATCATCAGCTAAGCTTATGATTAAATCAGTCATCTCAAAGATCAAGGTTTGTATGACATTTCAATGCTTAAAATGGATTATTGTTTATATAATCAGGACTAGTACCTCCTATATTGTTACCTCCTCCCTGTTTTTGAAAAATACCCCTCCGACATTTTCCTTGCCAGATAATAACGCTTTATAAAATTATTTAAAAATAATAATAAGTAATACACAAATTATTATTACCCCCCCAAAAAAAATTGCATTTCTCCTTCATGTAACTAGCAATAGACACCAGTAATTAACTAAGAATAAATTTGTCTTGTGTGTAGTTTACTACACACCACGTGATTGTCTTAGGGGTTTTGTTACTGGGTAGTTTTCTTAGGCATATTGTTTTCCAGATTCATGGATATCTAGCAGGTAATTGTCGTAAACTAGTAAATATTACTTTTCAATTTTCAACTAGATAAAAACCCAATTATTTCAGCTCGAGTATCTTTGTATTATTTCTTTTGGACAAGTATTAATGGAGAGGGTAGTAATCATCTCATAAATCTTTGCCTTTGCTTTTTGTGTTTAGAAAGAGCATTACGACGCGATAGTTCCACCACCAACTTGGGCTGAAGTGAGTCAACCTGTCGAGGGACTAGAGACCAAACTTCAAGAACTGCTGGACAGCATATCTCAGTTAAAATCCGGCTGAAAAATATTAACTTACCTATAATCCATATCGAGTTCAATTGGGTTGTAAGACCTTGTGATTTCAAAGGGAGAACAAACTGATATATGTTGAATGTTGTAGGTAGTAATGAAAAGCATCAGGTTATACAATGAATAATAGACTTTAAAGAGAAGGTTGAGTTCTGGGAAGAGGTACAAAATAATTTGTGAGTGTTATTGTTATTATGCAAGGATGGAAGAACAACAGATTAAACATGTTCCTTGAAAAGCATGGCCCTTCAAATGCCTTCATATTCTAAATATGATATAAGATACGTAAAAATCGGGGGGGGGGG
>BEXV01000018.1:110231-127043 GCA_003118195.1 Hemicentrotus pulcherrimus | reverse complement strand
TTCTTCTGAGTCATTGCTTTATTAATCAAGTGTCATTGGAACAATTACCATCAATCATTATTTTGAGTTGTCTCACCTTTTAAAGGAGAGAAATTACTGCCCCGAATCATATTGAGTCATATGTTGATGACTAAAGAACAATTTTGGGAAAAATTACACAATCCTATACAATGTTGTGCATGGTTGCATTGAGGAGAGAAGTTAATTAACTTTAAAAGCATTATACAATGTATTTAAAAAGCAATATGAAGGAAGGATTGTGAACTGATGATTATTAAATCTACTGTACTGAATTTAGTTTTTTATTGCATTATATAACATGAATTTTCTTTTGTTGGGATATAGGATGGATGTGTATTGATCACGACTTTGATGGTGATAACAGTGATGAACTGGAAGTAGTGATAAAAGTAGCAGTTAGAGGTAATGATTAGGAAATTGATGAAAGTGATGATTTGGCAAGGAATGCTAAGTGTGACGATGAGAAACTGATTGTGGTGATGACAACAATGAAGGAGAAATGATGGCATTACTGAGAAGTACAAAAGGATGATCATGAATACCATTCTGGGATGATGAACAATACCAGTAATTTGGGTGAAGGATAATTGTGATAAAGGTGATGATTGTGTAATTTAGTTTGTGGAAAGTGGTGATATCGTTATATATTGATATTGGTTATGATAATAACGTTGATGCCGTTAATAATGGTGTGATCAATGATAAGAGGATGATAAGATGAACAACTTGGCCGGTATCTTCGATTACAATCGCACAAAATTTTAACACAATAACAAGAACAAAGCAATTCTTAAATTACGATCTTATTTTATTCCCAATTATCAGAAATTGGCAGTACAAAGAGAAATGGAGAAAATGGATGTACATCACATGTACGAGTAAAATATGAAGAAAAAAAAATCAATATGCATAACCAATTGTTCCTTGAATTAAGTTAAAGATAAACTTGAGTTCTGGTAATGCGATTGCATGGTGAAAGAAAAGGTGTGGAATGGATCAGAAAAGTTGATCATTCAGCATGTAAGTAATGGTGTCTAATGCCAGGGTCTGGAGTCATCAAAATCATCATAAATTTGGCAGAGTCTTGGTAAAGTAACAATCACTTACACAGAAAGATGTATATGGGACAACCCACATGGTCGGGGCTAGTACTACCCTGATTTCCTTATCTTTCTATGCTCATTACTCTGCCAGTACACATTTTCTTCCAAAATTGTTTGGCACATGACATTTATTTGTTATCTTGATCATTCAGTGTAAGTTTTGTTAGATTCTGTCAAAATTCATTTCCTTTTTTACCATAACTCAAGTTTATCTTTAAATATGAAATCAAGGTACAAGCAATTTCATATCATTCTGTATTATTCTGCTTGCTTGTATGAAATATCACTTGTTTTAATTCTGACTTTTCTCAATTCTATGGTCATGAATAATCAATAAATGACATCTATCGAGAGAAATGCCCTAAACAATTGATAAACAATGATTAACATAAATTGAAGTGCAATTATGCTAGAAATCAGAACATTTTGAAAATGAGAAAGTGTAAAATTACGATTTGATTATGTGGCGTCATGTAACTAAAAGGAAGCAAATCATACTAAAAGTTTCATTCCTTAGCTGTAAAATGTATTTTTTTAAATTATGAACTCGAGTTGCTGAATAGTATACATCATAAAATGATATTTTTGGCAAGTGATGCAAAAAAAAAAGGGAAATATTTCAGAATTGGTTACATCCACAAATAGAAATAGAACCATTACAATTAACAACTGAAATTATATTCTAGAGGACAAAAAGAAAAGTTCCTTGTTTCAGAATGTGTTTGTAAGAAATATAATACATATTTCTAGTCCTACTGTAAAAATACAGTGCATTTACTGGTACACTTAACAGTGATTTGTTAACATACATACTTACATGGGGTAATAAGATTTCTTGATTATGTGTTTGGCTGTTATTTACTTCATCCATATAAATGTATTACAGTAGTATTTACAGACTATAGCACACAAATAATTAGAAATGCCTGACTTGATTTAGTGATTCCATCTGTAAATGCAACAAATAAGAACATTTAGATCAGGGATTATACAGAACAAAAAAACATGAAAATGTACCAGTAATATTATTTTGAGAAAAGTCCAGGTTTTTTTTAGTGAACATTCATGATCTAAACCAAAACCATATACATATTGCCTGTTTGGAGCCAGAAGGGCGTTATTAACTCAGAATTAATGCCTTTCTGGCTTTGAGCAGGTGATATATTCCATTTCAAAATTGTGTTTCATAAAGAAATTAAAAAAATTCTATATATGTACATGTACAATCAATATGAACCACAAGACACTTATTTTTCTCATCTCACTTGCAATATCCATATTCAGGCTATATATTAATGAACTAATCAACAAGTGATATATGATAAAAGAATTAACCTTAATTCAATATATACAATTTTGCAAACTATGTTTGCCGAGTCATATAAAGTAAAAGCTCATTTCAAGAAAAAACAATGTACTAACAAATGTTGGGAGGACTTCATTTTAAAATAGTGTAAAATCTAGAGTAAAATCCAAAGGATACAAATAAATCGATCATATGCCACTTTTCTACTGAAATAAAGATAAGTGTTGTTCAAACTCACATTCAAGTTTACACACACATACATTTTCTTCAATGCTCATGATGTTCAACGTTAATTCTTATTTTAGGCATAAACATTTCTGTAAAACCAAAATATTTTGAAAATTTGGCGCAAGTGATTCAGCTTGAAACCGGGTTTCAAGCATATCTAGTAGTACTGAACTTTAAACATAAGCCAATCATTTTAATACCCATATGCAATCCGAACATGCATTGTCTTGAAGCTAGTTGTGTTCAAACATATACTTGACATCTAGGAAGACTTTCACGATACCATCAAAAGTACAAAATTGCAGATAACTCATTGAAATGAATGCATTGAATTTAACACAAGTTTCAATGGAACGTCACTGAACTTGTGCTTGTAAGGGTCTTATGAAACGCTGACCAGGGTTTTTTTGTTAATTTCATTGCTTTGATATAAGAAACAGTTTCTTGCTGTGAGGACGGCTGTCATCAATAAATCATAAAGTCTAGGGTAGCCAAAGTTTCATGTTTTACTGGTCCTCTTAAACAAATGGGAGCTAGATGTGTTCATGTTCTGCTTGTGTTGGAGTACTGGTATTCACAGTCAATTGAACAGGCAATTGAACATAAATAACAAATCGCTGTGTAAAATGATGGATAATACATATGTCTAGAGTAATATATGTTTGAAACATATACCAAAGGCAAGATATGTTGAGCCCTAGGTCTATTTTAAGGTTATTTATTGTGAAATGTTTAAATGCATTTTTTATTTTTAAAATTGTGATATCTAAAAAAAAAATCTATACATGCTACATGTTTATGGCCATGTGTAAAGATATATGTAACCCACAAGCCATCAAATGCTATAATTTCAAGCATCAACTCATACATGTTTACTACATCAGAAATGTATCAATTAAAATTTACATACCATGCAGTACTATTATACAACAGTAACATCGTAATCAAATAACTATATACATATTCATGAGCATACTGGTATATATATTCCCCTTTTTTTTTTCTTAAGAGAACTGCATTTTTTTCCCATATTTTTTTTTTTCTTCTACTTTTGTCATTTTATTTTTTATTTTTTTTTCCTCATATGTTTAAAAAAAGACCCCACAACAACAACATCTTCCATTTTCAAAATAAACTTATACACTAACTTATGCAGAAGAATTCTTGCTAAGAATGTATACTGTGATGACAAAAGCATGTTGAAAAAGCCTTTGCTTTCAACAACTGTTGTTCATCAACATAGGAGAATAAAAGGAGGTGAGGTCTTATAATCTTGAGTTCATTGAGTCAATGCCGTGAAATTTGCTTTCTTTAATGAGTTAAAATGTATGTAAATATTTGATTTCAAATTCAATGCCATGCAAGAATTCACACATCAGTACTCGTTCGTTCGTGTCTCCTTAGATCAAGATTAATGTAATCTTGATCTTTGGAGAAGTTGCTACAACCGGCCGTATCAGACACGTTGCCCCGGTGCGAGACTCTTGTAGCATGCCCCCTTTTAAAACAATCATACAATAACAGTTAACATTACATTTAATTAATAGTATGAAACTATTAAAATCACTCTCATGTTACAGGAAAAATATTGCATATATATATATATATATATTATGAATCAATTGATTTGGTCGATCCAGTTCGGTGGCACAAACACGGCACTACTGGACAGAGATCCTAATAATTACAGAGCTTGGTCTTGTTGCTCTGTTTGCCAGCAGTTTTAGGATATGGAATCCCGCGGCACATTACTCACAAGAGTTCTAACAAGCCAAGCTTATACAGAGCCTTATAATGAGTACTCAAAGGAACTAACTTAATGGATAAACCTATTAGTATTGGTAATGCCACCTAGGATTATTCCATTGTCTATTTGTACCTAGTTGTCCCTGTACTAAAGCTTGGGGATTTATCAAACTAATGCCATATAGTTATTGATCAATAATTAAACTTGGTCATCTTCCTGACGACATCCAATCGTTGATGGATCTCAGCACACTTCTTGAAATCACCACAGGTCACCTCAGGATGCTTCTCATGCAGCCAGTTAAACAAGTAGAGTGTTGAGCTCTTAGACAGAGAATCAACATATCTTACTTCCTCAAACCTCATTTTGTAGTAGTAAGCAAAGACCTTCCAGTCACTGCCCGTGTTGGTCTCTGGATCCAGCATGATCTTCAGCATCTCTCTGCATCGGTAGTCCATGTCCTTGATGGGAAAGTCTGGAGGATCCTTGGGCTCCTCAGGAAAGTCCGTGGTGAAGAGAGGACGACGGGGACTGTTGATTCTAGGGGGAGTGGTGTGCACTCTTTCATCATCTGCAGGATTGCCAAGGAAGTGAGGTTAAAGGTCATGTATGGCATTGGTCAAAGATACCTTGCATTTTTTGGTGAATAAAAAAGCAAACATGATAAAATAATTTTGATCCTTCACCCTGTATTTACATATCATTATTGATTTGTCATTACAATATACTGCCTTTAAAAAGTGATTTTAATACATCCTCCTTATCTCATTCAATACCAGCTTACGTTAGTATAAGATAAAAGCCATAAAAATGATGAATATCAACCCGGAAGTTTGACAGAAGACAGCTAATTAGCTACATACTCTATTTTCTATGCGCACTGTGTTATCATTCACTTTAAACCAGACTTTGTGACACTACCAAGTAACATGTTTAAAAATCTAGTACGCGTTCGGATGATTAAAATTCATGATGATGAGCTTTCCTTATGGGGTAGTTCTCCTGAAGTTGGTGGAGGCCTTCAGAAGACCTGTCAATTATACAAGTGAGAAGCACTCTTGATGACTGATAGCACCCATTATAACCCAGGATTACATGTCTTTTGTGTGTAATCTTACCATTTTGACTGCCCTCATCTCTCACTCTCTGGCCTGCTCTTCGTGGAGGAAGAGAATGGAAATCAGGTCCAATCGCATTGACCGGTAAATTTTGGCCAGAACCCTCTGTCAGAAGTAAGGTGAATGTAAAAATAAGATAACAATATGATAGTTAAACAAAATTTTAAAATAAGGTCATCAACTTATTAGTCTATATATTGAAAGTACTATCAAACAGACGGCTATATTTCCTCAAAATCTTTGAGAAAAAAAATCAAGGTATACATCCTTATATGACAATTAAAAATCAAATTTGAAAATGCCAAATGAGGGATTAGTTATGATAATCATTCCATTGAAGATCAGTGGTGATGTTAATGTAGTCAGATAATGAAACAATTCATTAACCAAATGGATAAAACACATTCCTGGTAATATATTGCTTTGGGAATTACTTTCAGTGTTAACTTTTCTTCTGAAGTATTTCTCTATCCAAGACCTGTGTGCTTACCTCTGAAATCTTCTTGTTGGAAAGCATCTTTGCTGTTTGTATTGGTAGCATAATTCAGTCTATTGAGAGACTGACATTCATGTGGGTTGTCTTCAGCAACTTGAACAAATGGCTTTCCTTCTGACCCATATGATGTATTGTTGAGGGATGTTGTTGCGGGAAGAGATGCAGGCCCCTCGCTAGTGTTGATAGGATTGGGGTTCGTTTCCAAGGATGCAAACCCATGCCGCCATGATCCCTCTGATGGGGCAGTGGAGACCACAGATGGAGTGATTCCACTGGGGTATTCTTGATGAAGAGAAGCAGCAGGTGCTTCAGGCTCAGACATATGGATGTCTCCTGTGTTATCTCTTCTTGGGATCTTGTTTCCAGAGGGCCTCTGCATACCATCATCATGTGGAGCAGGCCGAATATTTGGGGGTATCTCTGCTGTAGGGTAGTGGCCATTTCTTGAAGGAGTACATAAATTATTGGGTCCTGCTGCTGCAGGGTACTGGCTCTCATTGCTGCTTGGATTGAAACCTGATGGACACTCAAAGGTTGCATCGCTTGTTGGTAGCACTGGTTCCTTGGATCCAAATGGCAGGGAATGGATGGAAGTGAGAGGCATTGAATCTCCATTGGCAAGGTATTTGTCAGTATCCGAGGATGACTTTGAAGCCGTTGCTTGGTGATAGACTCCAGATGAACTGTCCCTTGATGTTGGTAAGTGTCCCGAAGCTTGATGACCTTCCTGGCTGCTGTCACTCTGAGATGGGGTAAGTGGTGGTCTGCTTTGATGAACATAACCTCCCATCTGAAGATGGCTATTCCATGAATCTCCTTTAACTCCAACGATCTTCCAGTCCTGTTTCTCTGATCTACCTCCACTTGAAGGCTGTGCATTGATGGGTTGACCATTGCTAGGGTTACATTTCCCACCTGATGTATAACCTGCTAAATCCTTGCTGTAAGAGGAATGTGCTGAGGGTACTACCCTTCCTCCTTGCTGATTCTGGTTACTGGGGTTTCCTATCAACCCCATTGTAGAGCTGAGACCAGGAGGGAAAGGACTGGTCCTCATCTGGACCTTGCCTTCCTGAGAGGACAGATAACTGGGTTCACTCATCTTACGGTCATCGTTAAGAAGCTGGTGACTGGAACTGGCATCCTGTGCAGCTGAGGGTGGGTTGGCTTCTGTACTGTCAAATGTTTTTTCTACTCCTGACAGATTTCCAGTGCGGTGATCTGAAATCAAGAGCACAATAATGAAATTTCACAAAGACTGCCAACAAATTAAATGAAATTCTGTAGTTTTTAGTTCACAAATTAAGAGATAAATTACCTCATGAATTCATCTCATGAAATATGTTTTACATAACTCATTGGGGATGCCTTTGTATTTTTCATACCCTCCCTGAATATATTTGAATAAACAAAAATACTACATATCAGCATCGAATTAGTAAACAAAATTTTTTACGCTCATTTATCAGCTGCTCTAACATGATTGAATATTTCATGAAGTAAAAAAAAAACAGCTAAATAAATCATTTTGAAGATCTAATTTGCATGTGAGCAGACTAAACTAATTTTTTACCCAAAACAACAACATCTTTGGTAGTCAATGTCCTTGTAAGTGAGCACCATGTGTTTTTAGTAGATAGACATGCAGCATATCTAACATTACAGATGTCCATACATGTCAAGTATGACATCTACTACATAATAACTTTTGCATGACTCATATTTTTCTTAGTAGATATAATTTGTCTAGGAGAGTGATGAGCGGTCCTGTTGAAGCACTGGGTGGGTGTTTGTATGCAAAGACATTACTAAGTCCTCCAAATCATCACAAAACATTATTGAAACAAGAACTGATGAAATCAATATCAAGCACTGCCAGGTTAATTTTCAGTTTCGTTTCCCATTAAATGAATCACCATGATGTTTTTTTCTTTGGTCTTACCCAGGGCAAGCTTAACTCTGTTGATGAGATCCGTTGTATCTATGGTTCCATCCTCATGTCGCTCTAGTGAAATAATCATCAGATCAGCCATCTTCGGGAAGGCCGTGAATATCTTATGGCGATTAACCAGACACATGTGGACCACTCTCTTCATGGAAGCCGATAAAATCAAGGCTGACATACAATTTAAAAAAAAAAAAAGTTGCTCGTTTAATCATTTAATAACCATTACAAAGTCAATTAAGACTCTATTCATATGATCAACCATTGACATTAATTCTGATAATGTGTGAGATAAAATGTATTACACTGAACAAAAATAAAGATTAGGATTGGCAAATACAGAAGTTAACATATAATCTAATTTTCCTAATTACCTCAAATGTAATACCAGTGAACGATTAAACGATAACATAGTTAGAATAAATCATACATGTTTAACAACCTTAAATTTACTCCCTGGAATAAATGAAAGTGAGATCAAATATAATCTGACATCAGGTCTAAGTCCTACATTACAGGTCATGTATGAATGAGGCTAATAAGCCTAATATTTAAATGAATAAACCCAACTCTCATAGTACTGTAAGGGCCCTAGAAATGAAAATATATTTTTCATTCTAGAAATGAAGACACATGCACATACCAAATTGTATGAAAATAACACCAAAGCAAAAAATATAATGTTTTTGTTGAAATTGTCTAGAGCTTTTCAAAAGAGAAAATTATAAAATGACTACATCTTCATTTTATGTTTGCACAATGGGGGGAAAAACAACAGACCGGCAAAAGAGTCCAAAAGTCTGTGAACCCCATGCCCTTCAAGGCTAACTATAAATGCTGATTGTAATATGTCAATGATTGTGAGCCCTCTTTTCTTCCCATAAGTTTTGTTGTAGCCTCATTAAACAAAAATCTGATTAACTTTTACCTTCAAAGTGGTCTTTGTGTGGTGATCCTGTCATGATATCCAGTAGCCTTTGACACCAAGTAATGACTCCAAGCGTATTGAGACCATCATTCCTAATGATACTATTTATCTCTGACATCACTATCTCTGGGATCTGTTGATCTTTGTGTCATGAAAAAAAAAAAAACAGAAAAATTAAGATAGTTGTAAAATGGATAAGTTGATATAGCCAAGGGGTAAGGTAGGAGGGAGCTGAGTGAGTGACCCCCTACCCAAATAAATAAAAATGCCTCATTAGAAAAACCATTTCTTCCTTTTTTATTTCTTATAATTCGCATCAAATTTACATATTTTACCAATCTTTATAAAGAACAATATCAAACTCTTCAATTTTTTAAGGAGAGCATCAGTGTATCACCGCAGTATTTCTTACTATATATTTTGAGGTCATTAGTGATCATTAAAACCGATGACTCCAAGTTAAGCTAGCACAGAGCAGGATGTTACATTATCATGGAAGCACTAGGTCATGTTTCCATCTTGTAGTTGATTTAGTTATTACCAGTAACCATGTCTGCTGTCCTTTCAAACAGACTATGAAAGTTGTAGAATGCGTAAACAATTAAGATTGAAAGGTGTTGTTGATACCCACCTTGTATTCTGTTGTAGAGCTTGTATTTAGTTGGATCCATTAATTGGAAGCCATCTTCAAGTTCGGTACTGATTTCTCTGACTGCTTGCTTGGCTGCCTTGTCACCTCCATGGACGATATGAACTGTGCCGCGGCAAATCAATCAAATCAAAAATAACATTATCCCACTATCCATAGGTTTTTGATCGTATGTGTACACAATGTATACAGTCCTCTAATACTTTGCAAACTTTGTCCAGCTTGATTTCCAATTCCACTATCATTTGAGATTTTATGTTTCATTAAACTTAGCTTTGGCTTCACAATCGAGTCAAACTGTCTAAATAAAGCAAATCTTTTTCATGTGAAACAAGTTCAACTGAGCAAATCGAAGCATAACAGATAGAAATGGGAGGAAATCTAGAACTCTTTTACGTGTCCACAGCTCAGAAAGTATCTTAACGAGAAAATCACATTTGACATAACAATATCTTTGCAAGTTACCTGGCATGGAAATAGCCATGCTTAGTGATTTATAAGTTTCATGTTGTGTAAGTTTCTGTTTAAACAGTATTACCTGAATCTATTTCAAGTGTAGCATCATCCCTCATAGGGATGCCTGACGATGCAGCAGCCTCTGATTGGCAATCAGCTGGACCTGGTAGGAGATGTATAACACAGACATGTCAAGATTGAATATGAAATGAGTGGGAGAGAGTGAATGAGGGGGGGGGGGTATAATAAGAGACAAAAAAGGGAGATGAAGAAGGTTATAATGACAAAAGCTGTACATTACATGGAGACAGACATTAAAAGTGACAAACAAGTGGGATATCAAATCAAATCATTTCATATTGCTACTACCCGAGTAAAATCAATTTTTATATATATCACATGATCACACTCATTGGAAAGAGAGAAGAAAAGAAAAAAATAGAAAGAAAAGCACAGAGGGAATGGAAAAAGAGGGAAAGAGGGGGGAGGAGTGGATGAATATATATGGTCACAAAAGTACTAACACAACATTGTGCAACTAGGGGGGGGGGGCAGGGAATGATGTACATGTACAATGTAGGTCCCTAATAAAAATAAGAGGAAGTACATTTGTATATTGTACAAAATCAACCCAAACCTCCAAAGATAATAAATATAATGAGACAACACTGGTCCATATGAAGAAAGGACAGGAGTGATAAAGTAGATCATCGATGACAAAGTGGAATGAATTAGGGGTTTATCAGAGTGAAAGGTGTAGAGTCGTTAGGAACTGTCCAAAAAACAATAAACATAGATAAGGCAACAATTTACATTAAAATATGACTAGGCATTAAAGAATGTTTTACTTATCAATATTTGCGTAACAGCTGGTGCCTCTTGGATGAAGACTAAAAGTATCAAATCCATAATTGAATGACACACGCCCTTAAGACTAACACAACAACAACAACAACAACAACATCTCCTAATAATGAAGTGCAAGTCCTAATAACGGTGAAAGTCAAGTTGTATTTGACAGTAGAGTTTAATATTTACTTGAAAAGGCCCAGGGTGTATGCAATAATTTAATCTATTTGAAGATTTTATTTTACAAAATCAAAAAGAAAGAGGTAAATTTACCTTGAAAGTAGCGGAATGATTTCATCAGGCTGGTTTGAATATGTATTAGAAATGAGTCTACAACAGATCCCAAAATTGATTACCTGTATTGCAGTTTAGGTGTCAAAGTCTAGACACCTTTGTTAGTATACCAGTTCATATATATCTGAAGGCATTATCTGGACTTTAAAAAAACAAAATTGTAACACAGATACAAAATTTAGGGATGTGTCATAGTACTCATTTCTAATAACCTTAAAAATATTAGAACCTTAAGAAAATATGACAAAATTAGTGCTAATGTACGCCTTACCTATCCACTGCTTTAAGATAGCCTTTACAAAGCTTGGTAACTTCATGTCGCTTGGATCTGCTCTGCATTTCACTCCAAAATTGTTCAGTCTGAAGTGCTCTACAAATCTCTGGGAGAAAGCTTCTTGAAAGATAAGATCTGAGGGCGTCAAATCTTTGTCCCATAAGAGTGCCAAACGACGCTCATTCCTTGATGTGCCTTGGTCTTTTAAGATTAAGTCTGAGGGGGTAAGATATGAAAATCAACTGCATATCATATGGGAGAGAGACTGATGCTGAGGGTCAGAAGGGCGTTACCTCATATAGGTTACATAGCTTCCCTTCTGGCTCTAAACAGATGAGAAGCGAACCTACACATAAGCTTATTTATTCACTTACAGGCCAAATAAATACACAGCCTGGAAATTTAGGGTGTAATATTTTCAACTCCTTCAATTGGTATTCATACAGTACCTCTACAATCCACCCCTCCCCCCCCCTCCCTCCCTCCTAAGACAATCCTGGACACACCACCCTCAGAAACTATCTTGAAAATGTAATTCTGTTAGTTCAAATTTATTTGAAAAATCAGAGGGTAATGAGAATTTTGAAATATTACTAATTCAAACGGACATCTTCATTGAAAGAATTCATGAGCTGAAAAAGATTAAGGTACAGCTTATGAATATTAAATCCTCATTCAAACCATGTTTTTTTGGTTAATTATTAAGATTGTGACACATGCATTAAGACAATAATAAACCCTTAAGAATTGAATTTCCTTATCAACTTCTGCTCTGTCAATGAAATACATGAGGCCTACTTGTACAATTTTCTTGGGCACATTTTCTATACTTTTAATAAATGCAAACATTTTCATATAGTAAATACTAATCTTTCATAACACCATTTAGTGTTTCTAAATAATTGCATTGTAACTGGTGGCTAATAGGTTTCCAGACTAGTATACAAAAGACTTGCACAGTCATGACAGTCAGGAGTTGGCATGATGTAATGGGGAAATCCCCATTTCCCTTGATTTCTAAGAATCATGGGAATCAAAGAGGCCATAGCTTCCTTCACAGGTTAAAGCCATCGAAAGTGTATGCAACCACATGAGTCACCCGTGTTTTGGTTGAGAGCAGCATGTACGGTAGAGTGGGTATTATTCTTCATGTATTGTCAATAGCTACTACCGATGAGAGATCAAGTGTTGAAATAACAATTTGCAAAGTAAACTAACTAGTGGGATAAAGATTAAGCAGGATAATATTGGGGTAGACTGTTATTGTTATATTATTCATTCATGTATGGATTTTTGTTATGTACATGTCTTCTTTTGTTCACTGATTCATTGATTCATTTACTTAGTTAATCGTTCATCAATGTCATTTACTTAGTTTTATGAAATGGTAGACTTCTTTCAATTAATTGTAGCTTCCGTGGTTTCCTTTTTAAAAATAATACCATTAAAAAAATTACCTTTTCCCCCTTAAAATGATTACAGGGCCATGTCAATTACAAAAAATACATGATTGGGGTTGTAGAGTTTGGAAAGGTGAAAGTTCGCCTAAATATGCAAATTATTAGTTGTAATGTCAGAATTAACTCAGAAGCATGAAAAACATTTGTAAGAATTGCAATTAACCCTGTGAGGGCAGTAGTTCTTTGCAGCATATATTTCTGCACGTGACATTTGAATAGGGAATCCGACCTCTACGACCAAATAACCACAGGGGTGACTGCCCATTGATTTCAGACCATGTATATGATCGGTAGCAAGTGTTTTATCCCTTGGTCGGATTCCCTGTGTTAATGCCACATTCAGTTCAACAGCGTTGGGCAGCGTATATTTCTATATGTGGAACATAAATGTGCATGAGGATTGCATGTGAACAACCCCATTGCAATGTGGCCATCTTCATGTACAGTTCGATGACATATGGTAATTTTAAGGGAGATTAAATACCGTAATTAACGTTGTATAAACCGCCCTCGTGTATTAACCGCACCCCTCTTTTTCGCCCTTAAAAAAAAAAAAAAAACAAGATGGAATTTTGACTGCGCGCAGTCGAAAATGATGCCTCCGCCATAGAGCAATTTTTAAAATTCAAGTTGATTGTAATCCANGGGGGGGGGGGTGCAATTTTTCAAATTTTCGAGGGCCAAAAAAAAAATGTGCTCACAAATGCGTACAAGACATTGCAGATAGATAGTTTATTGGTTTCCAGAATATTTCATTTTACAAAGAGTGTAAAAACACGTTGAAAATAATTATGATATACATGTGCATCAATACCGGTACACACTATTCAGAAAATTGTCCATTGAGTTGAACTTAAGAGATATAGTGGCGGAGAATATGGAAAAGCAGAGCTTGTTGTGGATAGGCTCCTTAAACTGCAAATGACATAATTAAATAAAGTAAAGTTTATAAAAATACACATACACGCTAAAACAGGGCAACGGAGATTACAGGCATACATGAACCGATACTCACAATTAACTACAAAAGACAAGGGAACAGAAAGGGAATATATCTGTGGCTTATTGAAACAATAATACAATATAGATTGTTCTCCATATGATTATATTATAAACATACTTGGCATGGTCATACCGTTATTTACTCTTTGGAATCAACAAAAGTATACAGCTTGGAGACAAGAATAGTCAGGAATCAGGAATGACAATATGTATTCTCTTGAATACATGAACATTTACAGACCTTTTAATCACAGAATCGAGGGAATTCCAGAACTTAGGACATTTATATATTAAGGTGTTTTGAGCAAAGAGTGTTCTTGTTCTAGGAAGGTGATAGGAAAACGCCTGTCGGGTAGGATAGTAGTGGACGTGGACTTGACTTCTTTTCTTAAACAAATAAGATAGTGCCCGGGGCAGTTCGTTGGTTTTCAGCTGAAACATAAGACAGCCTAATTGTAAATTTAAAATATCCCGACCTCTCAGTACTTTGGTATTAAAGAAAAGAGGGCTCGAGTGAGTACGAAAAAGGTACATTGCAAATTGTTCGTATTGCTCTTTTTTTTGAACAACCAGGACTTTGTCAGCATGGTTGAAGTTTTTATGAACTACCCCAGGCAAGAATACCATAGTTCAAGTAGGGTAACATTAAAGTGAAGTACAACATTTGCAATACATAATGGGAACATAGGTTTCAGTTTGTTTATCACACCAGCTTGTCTTGATAGTGATGTACACAAATAATGTGTATGTACTTTCTAGGTCATTCTTTCATCAATAAACAGGCCAATAAACTTGGTCGAATTTGCTTTCTTAATTTTGACATTGTTGAAATAGATATCTCTACGTAAATCGGATAACTAATTTGCCAAATAATATGAAATTAGTTTTGTCCAAGTTCAGTGACAGTCTATTGGCAAAAAATTCACTGTGCAATATTTTCAAATCACTTTTTCATTTACAGTTTTAACAAGAATTTGAGGATTCTCATGAGAATAAAGTATGCTTGAGTCATCTGCGTATATAAATTAAAATAGTCGGGATGAAAATTTGAAGTCAATTATATATATTATGAATAGTAGAGGCCCTAAAAGATATCACTGAGGAACACCGCACGTGACAGGCTTTATTGACATTCGATGCAATCCCATTTAATGAAACAAACTGTGTTCGACTTCTGAGGTAACTTTTGTTCCACTAACCACTCCAAGGCATTACACCTGACACCATAATGCTGAAGCTTTTTAAATAAAATGTTTTGATCAATTGTGTCAAATGCCTCGGAGAAATCCCCACAAAAAATCCTTACAGTATGACAGCGGTTATCAAGAGCGGACGCAATTTTATTTATAAACAGTAGTATAGCATGAGAAGTAGAATGTTTCTTTCGAAATCCAACTGAGAGTCCGCCAAAATTCCAAAACGTGTGAAAAAATCAAATGTTCGAGTGTAGATCAGATGATAATGGTGTCAAACTGATTGCAGTTAAAGAGAAGGTTGAGTTCTAGGAAGAGGTAAAAAATAATTTGAGGCGTTATCATGGTTATTATGCAAGGGTGGAAGAACATCAGATTAAACATGTTCCCTGAAAAGCATGGCTCTTTAAATGCCTTCATATTCTAAATATGACATGAAACATCGTAAAAATCGGGGGTAGGTTTTTTTCGCCATGCGCTTGTGTAGTTGTATACATCATTCTGTGTACAGTGTTTGTAACTTTGCCAAGATTTGGCTAAATTTCTTATCATTTTGATGTTTCCAGAACTTTGCAATACACACATATACTAGATGATCAACCTTTTCTGATAGATTTCACACCGTTTCTTTCATAATGCAATCGCATGACCAGAACTCAACTTCATCTTTAAATACCTTAGAAACCAGTGAGGCAAAACTTTACATGTTAAAGAAATTGATGGCATAAGGCAATGTTGTGGTCTATTAACCCTTAATTAGCAGCTAAACCTCTCGAAACTGCATCTCCTTTAACTCACTGAACTGCCCGACATCGCCGTCCGTTTTCAAAGGGCTATAGTATCCGTTCTAGGGTCTACCGTGATAATGTTTTACATGTGTAATCCTTACGATGTCTACAGTAGGATACTGCATAGAAAACTAGCGCATGTTTCATGTTGTTCAAATATGTCGAAATGAGAGCAATACTGCAACATCTTCCAATGAGTAATAGGCCATTTTGACAAAATCTCTAGTTGCTAATGGGTTAAGTTTTTAAAATAAGAAAACGTTAAAAAATGATTAATGCATGCAACGATGACCCACTGCAGTAAGCCTTCATCTAATTTTTTTAAGGTACAGAAATTCTACGCAGGGCGCAGGCAGTGATGTCATCATAATTTGCATGGGCGCAAATTTAATATACGCATAAACCACTGACCTCTAGAGATGAAGTGAAGAAACTGCAAGTAATATTCCTCCATTGCGTCCTGTTTTGCTAGCATTGGCGCATCGCCTAGTTTCAGCCCCAAGTCGCTCAAAACTTGGTCCTAATTACGGTCGGTTTCACGCCAATAAGAATGTACAGGTGTGCGCAAAATGGTAAAGGTATAGATCAAGTTTTTGCGACCCAATTTGTGTATTGAATTTACATAGATTCAGCCACAATGATCACGACACCAAGTACCCATTCGCCAGAACTGAATGTAGATTTCTGATTTTGTTCTTCAAAGTATTTGCAAACATTGGAGAGTTAAATTGTTATTTAATTGATATCTTGGTGTCATTACTTATCACTGAAAGGCAGATTCAGGAAGAGTTTTGGTAAGTTTTGTAAAGGTTCAAAAGTTCGGAGAATCACCTGAGAGTGTCTTTTATTCCTTTATTACACGTAAAGTACACTAATGCTCTTATGAGTGATAGCGGTCAGCTATTTCCGCACTCTCACAGTTGGGAAGCCCACTTTCCTCATCTCACCCCCCCCC
>BEXV01000018.1:85450-97283 GCA_003118195.1 Hemicentrotus pulcherrimus | reverse complement strand
GGGGGGGGGGGGGGGGGATCCTGGATCCGCCACTGGTCACACCGCCAAACCGACTCGAGACCGACTGGCTTATTCGGGTAATGTGATTCTTCGATCGGGCTGGTTTCGGTCTGGTATCGTTCTCGTCGGTGGGGCCCGGTTATAACATTACCCCGAATAACCAAGAATCGTTAGATTTGGATTCGGTATGAAGTCGGTCTAGCGATGTGACTAAGGTACTTGTCATGACCTGATTTAAATCATACACAGGAATCGAGTATTAATACTGTACAAAAAATGGAGGTATTTATAAGATGAAATAAAATAATATTCATAATCAGTATAGAAAAGGAAGATACAAATGTATTCATACTAATCACGAATAATGAAAGTGGCAATATAATAATGTGTAACCCAAACTAAATGCGTAAAAAATAACAATGTACACAGTACATATATACTGTAACGACCAGCCATTATGGCTACATAAAAAGTTTGTGGACGTTTAATAAAAATGAAATTTGCACTGTACATTAAATACAGGAGCAAGTATCGATGCATTTACGGCTTATACTTCGTTAATTTCATCCTCGCATGACTACAACCATCCGTAAACATTGCAAACAATGGTCTTTTAAAAAAATGTGTAAAACCAATCAATTCACACCTCCTGTCGTCACGCGTGAACCTCATGACTATTTCAAAATAAAGATGGCGAATTTCCTTTCAGTTTCAGGCACTTCCTCGGACCTTCGACTGATCAACCACATCCTAGTGCTGCATCATATCTCTTCTATGACTTTTCTAATTTGGTCAATCAATTTTGAGATCACTTGCGCCCTCTCTAAATTTCTCTTCTGAATAATAGAAAAAGTCCAAAGAATACAATATAGGCTATAGCCCTATTCATGTACGAAGAACTTCCTTAAGGTCTCCTCTCTTGTGATGAATGAACAATAATATTAGTCGATGTATAGTCAGAAAGAGTATCCTTCTCATCCGAAGTATCTCTTTAATTCAACCAGACATCAAAACTCATTGTGACTGCAGGGCCAATGACAAATTAGCTCATAGAGCTTATAAAACTACTCCATTCTCATTCTTATTATAACTTTCAGACATTGTGTAGTCACCCTTGTCATTGTAGTTACCTCTCTATAAAAGCCACCTGTCACTAGTGGTCACATCATCTTGCCATAGGAAGAATTTTACAACCTGAATAGAAAGGCCACGTGCCCTTAGTTTGGTATGTTTCATTTGACTTGCCTTAAGGCCTAACATCCAAAAAAGTTGTATTTCCCTTTGCGACCTACACAAAAATCAAAAAATCAAGAAAAAATGTATTGACATCAAAACTGACAAATATCGACCCAAAGAGGGAGCCCCCCCCCCATGTTTTGGCACCTGAAGGGCAATACAACATCTTTTTGTTTAAGGCCTTATATCCACATGCTGGTTTCACTGCATACAATTAAATAATTTATACAACTTTATACGTCATGTATACAATACATTTTATCAATATACTAAAACAAAACAAAAGTTCAAATAGGCCCTTATTTTTGTAACATCTGGTATTCCTCAACCCAGCAATACTTTTTTTTGTCGCCAACATTATGTCAAATTAATCAAATGGAGCATAACGACTCTCTGTTGTTACAAAGTACAGAAAATCAAAAGGCAAACAATGTCCTTGAAAGCAATGTTACCACCTTTGAAGGAAATTGCAGCACGTAATTTTATAGTTACTTTTGAATATTTGGAATACCGACATTGGGGTTGTAGAGAATAAGCATTCGTTGTCAGCGTAACATTCTATACAAAGTAATTAACCCAATTCGCCTTTTTAAGAAATTACTTCACTTTCCTCCTAAGCCGACAATGACATAGCCATTATGCTGCAAGCCATTTTCATTCATATTATAGAGTTGTTATTATATCCATGACACAGGGGCGGTGGAGTGTCTAACAAATTGGGAGGAGGAGAGGGGGGGGGGGGCACCTAGCAAGGGAAACCTGAAAGCGATTTTTTGTTTTGTCTAAGACATTGGTTTATACCCCTACATTGTGACCACACTATCAGAATTGTTTTTAATATTTGTTTCTCTCTAATGCATCATTCTTTGCAGTTGGGCGTGATGGTCTAAATACTCATTTGTGAGCGAGAGAGTACAAATTGTAACATTACATTTTATGGGGTCGTATTGCGATCTTAAAAAGATGAAGAAAAAAATAGAGACTGATTGGATTTAAGACCGATCTCATCATGAAAGACTGAAAAGGGCTTTAATATAATAAGTTACATAATTATATCAACTATAAATGCAAGAGAGCTATGGGGGAGTTTTTAATAAACAGTTGCTCTTAGTTGCTTTAAATTAGGGATGCACATTATTAGACAAGAAAAGGAGCACGTGCCAAAAGTAAAAAGGGCACTCACCAGAGATGAAAAGGGGGTATTTATTATATAGGAAAAGGGTCATTTGTCAAAAGAAAAGGGTCTTTTGACGAAGGAAAAGGGGGAAGGGCTTTTATTAAAAAAGAAAAGGAGCTCTCATTAGAAAGGAAAATGGGGTATGTTTAACAATAAAATGGACAGTTATCAATTGTGAAATGAACCCTTAAAGGGGATGAAAAGGGGCACTCATAAGAGATGACAGGGGACACTTAACAATGGAAAAGGGGTACCTTTCAGATTTTAATTGGGACATCTATGAGAAGGGGAAGAGGCTCTTATTAAAAAAAGAAAAGGGGCAGTTATCACAAGGGAAAGGGGCACATATAAAAAAATGAAAAAGAGTCTGTGTCATAATTCAATGGACACTTATCAAAGTTGAAAAGGGGCACTTATTAGAAGGGAGGTGGCCCTTCGTACAAAGGAAAAGGGGCACTTGTTAAAGTAAAGGGGCCCCAATTATCAGAGATGAAGAGGGCACTTATCAGAGGTGAGGGGGCACTTTTGGAGTACTTCGAACGACAGGGGCACTATGCCCCCCCCCCCGGGCGAGCCGCCTTTGGCATGACAAAAACAGAAAACAAAGATGCAAATTCAAATGTTCTGTTATAGCTACACGATACAGGTAAATATATTTTAAATGAAAAATAATTTTACAATCTGGTTAACCACAACAAAATGAACAGGTTGAAATGAATAAGGAAAATGGAGGTTGGAGGCATAAATAAGATTACAAAGAGAAAGGAGAGTATAATCGAAACGAACACTGTGTAGAAGGACATGTTGATCCTCAAAACAGTTTAGCTATGTCCATGAAAACGTCTGGTTCAAAAGTTCTTCAAGCTCTATATTATAGGGCATATAAAATTGTTTTAACTTGTCAACGATTTCATCACTTACTGAGGGGTGCACGCGTCCCTTTGATGGCTTCATACAGGCATAAATAGGCTGAGAAAGACAATAAAAGCGTTTTTGAACATTGAAATGAAAATTCTCAGGGAGAAAGAATGGTTCAATGCCTAAGAATTTCTCTACCTTCTGCATGATTTGATACGGTTCTAGGATCAACTGCTCACCGTCTAGAACCAGAATTTGATCTCTTGAGTAATACTTTAACCATTTCTTCAAATACTTTACGTAAATACTTGTGTCAATAATAGCACTGTTGACATCAATATCGCCTTTATCAGTTAATATTGAGTCTTCAAATGTGAGCCCCATTCTGTCATAATTGGGGTATTGTTGATTATTCTTAGCTTCTATCCTTTTGAAATATTTTCGACGCGTGGCTTGCTCTGGAGACAAAGTGGGTTTGCCATCACCTCGTTTGTCCCGCAAATGTTTTTCTGAGGTGTACCGCTTGAAGGTAATATGCGTGAAGTCAGAAATTGCTCGTGTCACTGGTTCTCGGAGGACGATGATCAGTTTGATGTCGGGACTGAGATCCTTCTTCATCTTTTCCTGGACACCAGGATAGACTAAATACCGCGGCGTCTTCTCAACTACGAGTTGATTTGGAAGAGCATACGGTAGTTGATCTATGAACCAGTCTAAGCCCATGAAAATGTTTGTGTCGTAGTAGTGAGCTTCGGTTTCCGCAGCAGCGATTTGTGGATGAAAGCCTAAGAAGTTCTTGAGCGTCGTGGTGCCACACTTCTTACTGCCAATAATGAGGACATTTGGGACGCTCTTAGAACAACTTCGTTCTTCCAGGACCTCCTTTGAATGGGCCGTGGTGGCGAATGTGTTGCTGATGGTATAACAACCGTGGTCATGTATGCTTACAGGGCGACTCTGAACTTTGCTGTGTTCGCTTGTGACACCGACCACGCGCAAATCACCGACGATCATGAAAAATGTGACAGTACCCAAAAAAAGCAAACTGCCAATTATGAACTGCCTCCGATTATTCCACATTGTCGTGGATACCATCCGTGGTCAACAAATCAGAATGACCACATCAAAATTCCAGTAATATCAGAAAAAAAGCTGTTAATCTATCGTTAATGTGCAAGGAGTAAAATGGTTTCCAATTTTGTCAGCAAAATATTACAACCGGATGCAAACGGTTGGATTGTTCTACTTAGTCTCAATGTTGGACTAAGCTAACTAATAAAGCTACACTTTATATTCACTGTGAATACGGTTGTAATGTCCTACTATTCTTCCATCCGACTTTACGTTGAATCCATCATGGGGGCACCAATCAATTTTCGAGTACCACTATCAGACAAGCGAATGTTGCTTCCGGTAGCTCCTCGTCATGCAGTTCCATGAAGGCAGTGGGACCAGAATCTGAAAAGATACAACGAAAATAAATTTAGATCAGCTGGGTTTACTTCGTAAGTTTCGAAATGACAAATATGACTCGAAGAAAATAATTTTGAACGAAAAAACGCCAGGAAAGCGTGTCAACTGTCAAGGTTTATCATACACTATGTCCTGTGGAGCTGCAAAGTCCCATGTGGCATGACTGAAGACGTGTTCTTGAAAACTATAAGGAAATAATTTGTAGACAGACGGATGGTGTGGGATGTAAAAAAAGACGACGTAATTTACGTAATGCGGGTGTATTTCTTTGTACGGATAAAATACGAACCACGGATGAAGACATCGAGCATTATGAATAAGACTTCCGTTTGTCTTGTCGAGAACAGAGAGGTATATTCAGTACCAGATGTTTTAATTTAAAGGAATCAATCAGCTTAATCACAAGTAGATGAAGTTCAAGTTTTATTTCCATTTTCAAAAAGAAAAACACACATTATTATATGTACAATAAATAAATTACATAAATTACAAACAACATTTTATGGAGTAATTTTTCAAGTGTGCATGTTATTTTTGTTGCATAACAAAAGGCATTGTTTATATAATTCATATTTAAGTTACAAGGAATTATACGATATTCTTATCATACGATCTAAATCAAGAAGAAAAATTTAAAAAATGTTGTGGAGGGATCCACTGAAAGGCATAGCTTGTAGAGTGTGGACCGCTCAACAAATAATGTTATAACAAATTAACCCAATAATAAACAAATTAAATAATACCAAACAAAAAGAAGAAAAAAGTGTTGTGTTAACGGAGACGCCTGAAGAGAACAGGGCCCTGTATTACAAAGAGGTGAAATTATTTGTGATTGATATCAATTACAACTATGTTCATAAGAGATTGGATACTGTAGACTTGTGATTGATTTAGGGACTTGATATTGATTCGGATCAATATCAACTCTTTTTAAGACGGGGCCCAGGTATCAACATTATACGGCGTAGTGTGGAAGCACGAGGGTAGAATTATAAACTACATGGACAAGAATATACGAAAGAAAAGGGTGAGTGGGTGTGGACCGCATGAATGAAGGACAGTGTATATGAAAAATAGGAAGTACGAAGGAACTTTGAATTTTATAACGTTGCAATGAAAATAATTTTAAGTTTCATTTAAAACAATAACTGGGTGAAAATTAACATGTTATGCCTATATCAAGAGTGTTCCATAATTCGGGACCAACATAAATAAACGTGATCTAGGCTGATAGAGTTCTTAAAAGGACTGTTAAGATGTGTAATTATGAACAAGTAGCTAGCTCTAAATCTTGAAAATTACCTTTAAAGACCGTCACCACTACTGGATTAGACCACACAGAGAACCATCGAGGTCACTGTGACAGGTGGCTATCTTATTAACTCAGCTCTCATTTAACATAAGAAAAAGAGGATCATGGGGGATCAACAGGCACCGATTGGGGAAGTTTTCTATACAGAGGGAGCAAGTAGCTACAAGTATGGCAGTGTGCCTTTAAAATCTTAATCAAAAATTTTACAACAATTATGNTCAAAACATATTCTTTCACATGATTGGTAATGAGAGCTTCCATTTCATTTTTTGAAATTGGGGCGTTGCCAATACTGGTCTTTACCTTTAACAATAATCAAAAAGTAAAATTGCATAAGTTAAATCATAAATAGAATAGATATAAATAATTAAATATAGCGACTAGTCTATTTCAGTGGCATCACCTTATTGTCACTGTTCTTTCATGAGATCCTTTGTTTAAAAATTAGAAAACTAAACGTGCCTTTTTATCTTTTCAAACGAAGTTCTAAATGTGTCATTGCCTTGTTGGTATTCGCTGTTTTCACGAAGTGACGGTAGTGAAAACAAATTGCATTCACTTCGCGTTACGATTTTCCTCACTACCGTCACTTCGTGAAATGGTGAAGGTTCTTGACTCTCAATGAGATTGCCCGTGCTAGATGAGTACCTCACAGGCTCACAGGCTCACAATCATCATCCTCATCATCGCAATACGAAAAGAGGAAGATCCGTTCTTCAGTCTCCAATCAAAAGGACACCAATGTTTTTTATTTAGCACATGCGCAGGGTAGAGTCGGTTTGATCATATTATATTAAGAGGTTAAATAGTTCAGACAATCTGTGTTCATCCAAAATTGTTGAATCTAATCATACCGGGTTTGTAACAATAGCGGGGTTCCCGGGGAAAATCATTATAATCGATAATTTAATCGTCATTTGTATCATTTGTCATTATATCTGAACTGCTGAATAATGAATATTATCTTTAACTATATACGACCCACCTCTAATCCTAACAAGGAAACTAAGATGGTCCCGACCTCAAAAATCGAGGAAGTGTTGTCGCAAAAAGGAAGAAACGAAGCAATTGTTATTCTTAATTAGGACTTTGTTAGTTCACCAATGTTTTGCAAAACGACCCTTCTCGGATTGGGCCTAGGATATCAGCAAGACGATTGTCACTTACCCACGTTTCCTCTTTTTTTATCTCGTGTTTTTAGGTGGGTGTTTCATTGAAAGGCTTGCAACCTATACTTGCGACCATAACTTGTAATGATCAATTTTGTGTATATCCAGCAATGGTGACGCCAACTTTGAATGAAAGCCAGACAGTTGTGCTACAGGAAGCGATGCACTGATGTATCCTTCATGGAGATGTACTTTCCTGGTAAAATGAAGTAGGAATTCTTCTCCATTGTCTACTGCAGAGTGCCGACGGCGCATTATTATTGTTATCTAACAGTAATTAATGCAATTAATGCAAATTCTACATGTGCATCACTGAAATTCACTTGTAACCATGATAACCAAGATAGATTTAAGGGGGCTAGAAGAATCCAGGTATGACCTTCAACCCCCACCATCAGCCCCTTCTACGTCCGCTACTGTTTAGCAACACTCGCTGTGTTTACATGAAGGGCGTTGGTGTTTTGAAGTGATCAAATTGGCAACGAAACTCAGTTCAATCACTCGTTTTTAATAATTTGGGAACAGCAGAATGAACTATGACATGAAATATGAGGTCGAAGTCGAGGTCCCGGCGAATTTCATAATTACGAAGTTGTGTAGTGGTTCCGTTATAAAAACTACTCGCATTGGATTGGAATTACAAAAGTAATCTGCCTATATACATAGTGAAGTACTTTGCTAAGGATCCACAGAATGAGGTTAACTAATTCCATCTCATAAAACAAGGTCTAAAAGTAACAACCAATAGTGGAATACTATTTGTTGAAATATCATGTTAACAACAACCCCACCCTCTGTGCCAAAAAAAATATATATACCTTTTTAGGTCTGTATAATTATGCCCAACTAAAACTAGAATTACACTAATGCAAATAAGCCTGCAAACATGGTAATGCGCAATTGCGGATGATATCCCAATTTGTATAACGGGTAGATCCAATGGTGCAGTAGGGGAGCAGTCATGAAGATAGTAAGCCATTGACCCTTTGGAAGTGAATAACATGCGAGGGAGCAAACCGATCAAGCGTGAAGGATCTGGGATACAGTAGAGAGTGTAATCCTCTTCCTTTCTGTGAATATTTGGCATGATGATTGTACCTTCAGTCATAGGGACTTTTAGATTTGCGTGGACTGATACGTGTGACGTCCATTCAAGGCAGTGCATTAAAAGGACGTCGACCGTAGCAATCCCTTCATGTCTTCATGCGAATCTAAAAGTCCCTATTGACTCTAACGAAATCCAACCACACAGAGATATTAAACATTCCACGAAACAATTACAATGAATAAAATGTTTACATGTATCGACGTGAAGTCAATTCTATAGCTCACTTTAAAATTGAATGAATCAAGAATTTATTTTCAAAAAAGAATTGATACAATCGCAGATGTTTTTTTTAATAAAAAGTTTGTAAAGCTAGTTTTTTTAAAGGTTCGCGATAGAGAATGCACGTTCTCCAACAACAGCTATGTTGATTTGGTGTACAGACTGTGGAACCGTTAGACTGGTTTTATTTCCCAAGCTAAACACTCGCTGTACAATAAATATTTGTGTTCGGAATAAAATACATCTTCAATAACTTCATTTCTGTCGATATACTGTTCTATTTCACAAAATGTGTATCAAAGTATTGATCAGCATCAAATAGGATTTGGTGAACTCTGTAAAATGGCGGGTTTGTGATCGTTCTTATTATAACTGTCATACCTGTTGTGAAATCCCACTTCGATGCGTGATTACTTTTGGCCTACTCCAGATTCTCTTGGCATGCGGTAGAGTTTGTTTGTCAAGTCAAAGTTGAAATTTTTATTTCGGTTTCAGTCCCAATGGCGGTCAGCAGCTGATACCCTTGTAAGCTAAGGCTATGAACTGTGCCTTCGCTTGAAGATCTTTGACATACCGGTCACCTTACACCTGCCTGCTTTTACAACGTCATTTCGTGTCCAACACACATCAACCATGCATCAACACTGATCAAAGGGATTTTAAATAGAGAAGTCACTTCGTATATATTAGAAGAGAGAATACCGTGAGAAAACACGCGTACCATTTTGTATAGACCCATCCCTCCACGAAAGGGATGTAGTTCTAGGACTGTCGTAAAGACAAAGGTCATGAAGGTTTGGCTCCTTGACATTGGGCTGGTTGTAGATTCAACTTTTACGATCGTTTCGACAATGAACGTAGTACAAACAGAATTCATTGCACAGACCTCAACCATGCTGGTAACTTCTTGCCTCAACACTGGGTGATCGTAAAATATGCCTTGTTTTGGTGGAGGGGGCGGGGACTGGAGGAGGGGGTGAGGTATGAACTTTTTGCCGCACCGACTTCTCGTCCATGGGGAATAGTTTGGGTGATGCTGAGAAATATCGCTTGCAGTTCACTTCGCAATAATAAACAAAACATGATAATGTCACCACCAAGATTCACTATCACATGGCAAACAAAATATTGGAGATCGGAGATCGGAGAAAATGATCTTTAAAATTAATAATAATAATAATAATAATAATAATAATAACTATTTCTTATATGGCGCTTTTCAGGTGGACCCTATCGAAGCGCTTTGAAGATATATATTATTACCCCGGTCATCGGATTCAGGCTTACCCGCACACAATGTATGCACATTCTCCACTCCCTGGGGAGCATTCCAGCCAGGCGTCATGTTTACAAGCGCACACTTGCTAATCTAAGCACATTAGCTTTCGCATCCTACCGGGTACCCATTTAACACCTGGGTGGAGAGTGGCAAATGAAGATCAATATCTTGCCAAAGGACATTAGTGCCGCGGTGGGACTTGAACCGCGGTCCTTGTGATCCATAGTCCGGTGACATATCCACTCGTCCACGACACCTCTTAATAGAACATTTAAATTTTCTTACATGTGAAACATAGGTCAACGTTCGTGTCCAGATGTCCCCACTTTCAAGCCCTCGTAAAATATCAGAATCGTATGAGGAAAAATAAACGAAGAAGCCATTTATAGCAAATTAGCATTACTAATAAATAGAGTAGAATCATGGAAAACACTAAAGACAATTCCTTCATTAATTTTCGAATCACTTTCCCTCCTTTTTCACGCGCAGTCAGACATCACTCAGATCGGAAAAGACGAACCCATGCAAGGACTAGTACTGGAATGTTTAACTTGTTTCTTGGCTACGGCATTCAAGACAGTCTGCCACTCAGGATATGACATTGAGTTTTGAAAAATAAACTTGAACATTTCTCACCTTTCTCTCAGAAAGGTAACATGCAGCATTTTTGCAGTTATCGACGTGTTCCAAATTGATGTTGATGCCGGGGTCAATTTAATGTCCCGCGGTGCTAACTTTATCCAGTTAGCTCGTTATGTGCGGTGTTGATTTGATTTTGTTTATTGAACTTCAGTTTGTTTGTTTGCATCTTCCTCTACATCAACAAGGAAATGACCCGATCTCTGACAGCACAAGCCCAAATATGACAGTGTACTTTCCACAAGTTCTCCCAAAAACTGCCTTGTGATAGTGTGTAAACTGTAAAACCTCCTCTTCTCCCCACGTTTTCCTTCCTTTTTGTGTTGTTCTTATAACATCATTTGTAATGGTCCACAAATAAAAAGCCTTGCTTGTCCAAATAGGGAAAAAACTCTATCCTGTCGTAGATTACTTGAGAAGAGAACATAGCTTCACGTTTTCTGTGTGTTCGATTTGACACTGATGGATCTAACATAGCGACCTTGGTCACCTGCGGAATTCAACAAAAATGTTCATGGAAATGACATGGGGGAACAAGGCAGGATTGGAAGGGTTCGGCGAGATCACCTTATTCTACACCCCGTCTACAACACCCGAGATCCAACTTTTGTCTCTGGGAGTCTCGTAATGTCAATTTATCAGACAATTCAGAGATTTCAGAAAGGGGTGTTGTCAAAAATACTTGCTGGTCTCTGTTTCGACGTTGTTTTGCATTAACCATTGACAGGTGTAAGAGGTTCAAGAGCAGTAGCGGATCTAGGCGTGGGGAGCACGGGGTTATGTCCCCACAACATCCCAAATCTCATCTGGCATACCTGAAGTACGCATCAAATCAATAACGAAAAATATGCCCCAAATTTAGACGCCCAATTTTCATGAAAATTAGATGATTTTTTCAGACGTGTGCCAACTAACTTCTTGCCCTCCGGCTAGAAAATCCTGGGTCCGCGAATGAAAGAAAATGACAGGAACGTTTGGAAACAAAAATTCAACACTTTTCGCTTGGGATATGCAGAAACATAAATGGTGAAGGATGAGACAACAATCCAAGTTCACGCAGAACCCGTGCAAATCTCAACTCGACCCATATGCGCTATTCGCATCATCACGTTTAGCTCCATGCTTAATGATGAAACTCATTGGCGGATCCAGGTGGGGGGGGGGAGGCGGGGGCACAGGGGACACGTGCTTTTTTAGGGCTGTTAAAATCAGCCCTAAATTCGCCCAAAATGCGCCCAAAATGTACTGAAAAACAGGGGCCCCCCAGGCCCCCCCCCCCTGCCAAAATAATATTTTTTTTTTAAATTGCCAAGGCTGACCTAAAATGGTGATCTTACCCCCCCCCCCCCCCCCCCCCCCCCCC
>BEXV01000017.1:547762-574198 GCA_003118195.1 Hemicentrotus pulcherrimus | reverse complement strand
TTATTATTATTATTAATGAAACATCCATCATTTGGTGGTAGATTCATTTTTTCGTAATATGTCAGTACTATAAACACTTAAGATAGTCGTCTGGATATGAAGTCTGTTATCAAGAATGCAAATGCAAATAATCTTGATCTATATTACCATTATAGTAAATCAGTAAAGAGTCGTAAGTGAGACAACGACGTAACTCCAATTTGAGAAAAATATGGAGTCGCGTCTTTGCGTCACTGAACCCTCCACATTTTATTATTGATTTCGTTCAGGTGTACAAGTATAAAAATGAAGACAATAAAAGATCATGTGCTTTGTCATAAGGTGAAAGTATATTTTCAAACACAGGTGTTGACATGTCACAAATAAACGTGCAAGAAAGAGATTCATAGATACAATGTTGGGGAAAATTAAATATGTCACAGCTTTTTTTATAAATACATGTTCTTAGACTGACTTGTCCCAAACGGAATGTAAGCTGTATAAAGGGGAGGGAGAATAAAAAATATACAGGAAGCAGTGTTTTACATACAAGAAGAGAATAAAACATTGAAAGCATTTTCATTTGATTTACAGCAGGTTTTTGTACATCGCTCATAACGACCCCAGGACATTAAAGCTCGGTAAAACGCCCAAAGATAGTTCCCTTTAATTCTGCCTTCCATATTCGTCCATATTGCAAGGTCTTTTTCCAAATATTATATTTACCTCGAATACAGGCAAGAAAATGTCTACAAAATCTAGGCATTACTAGGCATACTGTCTGATTCAATTATCCTAGTTTACTGAGATTGTCAAATCGACACACTACATGATTTTACTTTACTTTGATGTTTACTTTGATGTTTACTTTGATGTTTACTTTGATGTTGAAGCGTAAAGATAAACTTATTTGCCCCTCCAGGATCTTCTTGCATTACGATTATATTCCTGATTAAAATGATATTAACCAAAATTTTAGTGCATTTAATTCTTCTAGTCAAATAAAATCTGTTCTAGTGTGTGAGCTTAAAGCCCACTCTAATTTTCAGAAATTATAGCATGTTGTTAAAACTGCCAAATATAACGGCATACTTCATTGCCTATTGTCGGAATGTATACCGAGGAACATATGTCACATGTTTTGATTGAAGTACGCCTGTGATATTTGGCAGTTTTAACCTTTGATTTATTTACAACAGGCTATAATTTTTTAAATTTGGGCTTTAAGATGAATCTGAACCATTTATAAAGGTAGTGGTTAGACGGGATTGTATCATGAAATTGAAGAGAAATCATTGAGATACTAATGTATTGTTAATGTTGCAATGCTTTTTCATCCATGATCTAGTACCCTCTCATCTTATTCTTGGTGAAACCACTAATCTGTTGCAACCCTTTGCTTTGTCAGAGGCTGGCCTTACATAACATTTACAAGTTCTCTTATCAGCACTTTCTTCATAAATTACAAATTTCCGATAAATAGACCAGTTTACTAATGTATCCAAATGAATTGAATAACTTGTCATCAAGGATTCTAGTAATATATTTGATTACATTAGTAAACTCATAGCACCTAACTCCTAGAATTGGACAAGTTGACTACATCACCAGAGGGGTTGAAAAGAAACACAAACAAGGTGGGGGGCCGAGGCGATCAAATATAATATCTAATACAGAAAATAATACATAATTGGCACTTGAAGCATTCACGACCCTCACAACAAAAATGGAGATAAATTTTGTGGGATTTTGCATGATTCAGGATTGAGAACTCACATTGTGCAGTTTGGTTCAATAACTTTTCATTGTGAAAGCTATGAATTGATATACACAAAGCATGTGAAGAATTTATGCATCTACAGTATCCCTTTTTGTATGAATAATGATATTACAATCTCTAAATTGGCAACAACTTTGCTGGATTTCTTTTTTTTTCTTCAAAAGTTTGGAATATCACAAAGAACATGATCACTCCTTTGAATAGTGAATAAAACCCAAGACAAAAATAAAATAGTTCAAAATTTGTTTCAGCTTCAGGCATGGCTTGTACCCCCAAAGAACCCAATAGCAAAGCACAGAGAACTGATAACAAGCGATAGCACTCTTCAATAGAACATTTCCTACGCTACTACCCTTACACATCTTAAAACACACACACATATATAAAGACAGAAATCTCTAGGTATTACTCTCTAAGTATTATAGACAACACTCTTATGTATATCTATACTCTATTGTATATAAATCTATCTATTTCACTGGCTGGCTGATAACTTTTTGTCCACCTTCCTCAACAAGTAAAATCATAAAAAGGCACCATTTTTGTTTCTTATTTAAAATAGCTCAAGCAAATTTCACATAATTTCCTCTTGATGTGTTGGCTTGCTCCGTATATAAGTGTATAAATTCAGATATTGGCACTTAATAGGCAGGCAAATCTTATGTGCACTTGGCGTTAAAATCAATCTCGTTTGAATGCTAATCAAAAGTGCGAGTTAGGTAAATGGAAATTCCTGTTTTCATTTGGTATTGAATGATACACGTGTCAAGTGAATAACATACATAAATTGGTTGATTCAGAGAGTTCATATACATGTTGTTAATATGGGCAAGGATTTTGGACTGATAATTTCCAGATAATCATGTAAGGCACCCAAAATGAGTTATAATGGCATCTCCATACAAAATGGTAGAGTGATTATTATATTCTTAATTTGCAAACAATTCATTATGTTTGTGTAGATTCTATGGCATAAGTACTGTGCTTTACATGTACTGATATATGAATAGAAATCCAAAAATTAATTTGAATGGGTGTAGAACTAACTCTTACTTTGTATTTCATCACTTTCGCACTAAAGAAATGGTTTGACCCTATCCTTCTAAAAACACCCATTTTCTGCTTGTTTTCAGCGGAAATTTGATATATACTACAACTACTGTCCATATAGATTTCAGATTGATAAGTTTAAGGGGGGTAATATCATGGCACATACATAACATAGAGACACTTTAGAGAGGTACACATCAACCCTGTACTGTATACATCAACCAGCCAGCGTCTAAAAAAACAAGAAATGAAAAAGGTGGAAAAAGAAATGCAACCTCAGAAATACTGCTCTATAAAAATCTGTATAGCTTAAAAAGAAAAGAAAGAATCGTACAGAACTGATCACAATTTTAAAGACGACGTTAACAACCTATGTACAGCAATAAATAGAGTAGTTACACGTATGTAGCACAAAGTGGAAGCAATAGTCTGTCCGTCCTTCACACGACTACTTGCCCTCCAATCCTCTCTCTAAAAAAAATGTGGAATAAATATGTACAATATTGAGAGAGCAGTGGCGCATTAGATACTCATTCATTCATTATTCAATAATAGCAACAGTAAAATTGTACAAGCGATTTTTTTTGTAATATCTCTACATTTACAAAGCGTACTCTGTTCTTTCTCTCTTGTGACAATGATCTTTACTACACACTCGATGTACGACATTCACAATATAAATATACACTGGCATGACTATGTCATGTTTCATCATTTTGCGAGTTGAGACACTCGGAATATTTTGCAGCGATTTGTCTCATCACGAGATCATTTTCTCCTCCTCACTTTCCTCGAGTTGACTTGATTATCTTGGCAGATTGTATCACACAGCCTGTACCACACATTGAACAGTTCATTGGTTTGCAGACAATAAGGAATAGCTTTGGTTCATCTACGGAATTTGAGCTTGAATCATTTTAAGTAGCAGCCTACAATGGTCTCAAACTCTCATCTATGATGTCACTTTTAAAAAACAATTAGGCAGTTGGTTCAACAATGCAAATTACCATACATAAATATGTGACCATCTAGTTCCTCTTGGAATATGAACGAGAAAACCCATGTATATGGCTAGATGTACCATGACCAAATATGTGTGGTGGCAGCAATTATTAAAACACCATGTTCCAGTAAGTCTTCTAAAGAAATGGCAATATTTCATTTAAAAGAGGGAGAGAAATAGAAAGTGATAATTGATGAATTGTGGCTGGAAGCCCTAGTTTACGTCATAAACATGGTAAGTTTTCTTTTTTCTTCCAATGATCAAAAGATAACCTGGCTTTGAATTAACAGTTTCTTTGAGATTTATAAAACAATAATGCATTGGCTTCTTGACTTTGGACGAAGCAATGAACTCTTTATAGCTGTCGGAACAGAAAATATGTTTCACATGGCTTCTAATATTTCTGAAAACTTATAGCTTTCTGTCATAAAAACAAGTACAAAAATAAAGTTCTGGGAACTAAAAATTCCTGTGGATTTGAGTAAACGAGACCAGAATTCAAAAATAATTAAATTGTGGAGTAATAACAATTTCAAAAACAATTTAATTGACAATGATTATTCCGTTGTTAAATTAATTTAGAAAATATATTTCAATAAGGATTCTAAGAAAAACTGAAATAGAAAAATAAATGGTAAACATGTTTGTGCAGTAGAAGTCCTACTTATATTCAAAAACTGGAGGACAAAAAATCCAATACAAGTATAGAACGGCTCTATTTTGTCAATATTTCTTTTCTGCTTCATATTAAGAGAGAAAATGTTTATGTCAAAACTTGTTTTTCCAAACCATTCATATATAAAAATAAATCCCAAAATGTATCTCTCTATTTCTGTAAAATTTCTTTGAAATAGGATCTAATAAAGAGGATATTTGCTGTATGGGTGATTCACATGTCACATCAGAAAATGAAACCTAAATTTCACTTTATGTATTTATTTAGGACCTCACTTTCCTCTTAGATTATTAAGAACAACCATTTGGAAGAATTGAATTCATAATTTTCAAGGTTTTCAAGGCATATTCATCCATGATATATAAGGAGAAAAAGGGTGATCAAATCCTTGTTTCCTATTATAATTCAGCTGTTTTTGCCTTATATCAAACATTATTTTTGATCTCTGAACAGGATTGATTTCATTGCTTGAAATGAAGAAAAAAATCTTTTATTAGCACTTACATTATCAAAACTGTACAGAAGCACATATTCCCCAGGTTTCTTTTAACCTCGACAGCAAATATCTTTTTTTAATCAAAGGAAAAATCCGTACAAGACCCTTTGAAGTTACTGCTCATCTGCTGTTTGTGATTTAAGAATAACTTCTTTAACCTGCATTGATTTTTAGAATTCAAACTACCAACGACCGTTCTACTTATTCCCCCACAATCATAAAAGCCCATTTCTGCAACCATGATTAATATTATTTTTCATCAAAACTGGAATAAAGGCAAATTTTTAACTGGTTTGAAGTAGCAAAAAGTTCCTCTTCATTATGAAAAAATTGAGCTGCTTGCTTTTGCTGTCCATAACAGAGCTCAATTGTTGAGAATTAATAATGCATCGGTAAGTACGGGATAAAAGGCTTCTTCAGATTGAAACTAGCACCGACTTGATTCTCCATCTGCAGAAGGTACTTGGTGTTACCTTAGCACAATACTTTGTAGCTCAGATGAGACTTGTTTTCTAACGACCGATGGGATTCCCTGCTGCTGACTACAATGATATTTCTGGAAACTGCGTACAGTGTTGACAGGTTTTTTTTCTCGACGATAACACTCATTTACTTAATATATTTGGTAGCGCGATGTCCATTCTATGGCATATAAGAGTGCTTGTGGCATTGGCACTGAAGTATGGTGTTACCATGTCCATTTTAAATACACCAGCTCCATCCATAGCATGGCTTGCTTGGATAGCTCTTATAACACCAGTGTTAAATACTGTGAGTCTGGTGCGTCTCACAAGCGTCTGAGGTTAGTGAGCCCTCTACGAACGTAGTGGACCATGTCCCGAGTACTGCTGTGAAGTGTAAGCTCCCCGCACTCTCGCGCCAAATCCCGGAAGAAATCTATGGAAGAGTACGAAGAAGGTTTGGTGTAAAGCAGAGTTTTATAAAGAGACGGTCATTGTTAAAATAAATGGTTTAGAAGTTAACCCAATTGGTAGATTATGGGCAAGGAAGAAGACTTACTTGATATGAAGTTTGTAATTATTAATAACCTGTATGACAAATTTACGTTATCATACTGAAAACAATAGAAAGCCCCAAACAAATATATGGGCATGGATCTGCACTAACATTGTACCAAACTTTGATCTGAAGTTGTACACTACTTCCAGTAATACTTAAAAGTATGAAAGCACATCATGAGCAATACATTTATTGGAGATTGCTTGTGATATAAAAAGAATGAGAGAGAGCTCAAAACAAGTTGAAACACTTTTAGCACAACGCCCAATACTGATTAAACCACAATGACATTCACATCCCAACAGGTGCACACTCAACACCTGGATGGAGGGCCAGAAGCATTGTAGATAGCTTGAGGGTGCAGCTTACCTTTATTCTCTTCTGTGAGTATATCAGCCTGCTCCCAATATTGTATGCTGTAGAGACTGTAGTTGGAATAGGTGAGGAACTGGGACATGATACGGACGATGTGTTGCGGCATGGCTACCGTCGAAGACTGCGGGTTCAGCCCATTGCACAGTTTGGCCCCGGGGCCGGAGGGAGGGGCTGGGCCGCCACCGCCCGAAGTCTGGGAGGGGACCAGATCGCTGGACGTGCTCCCCTGCGAGCCCATGCTGCAGGCCGAGCCCACGCTGCCTGCTGCGGAAGGGGTAGGAGAGACAGGGGACGGGGTGCCTGTGTACCTGCAAGGGAGATTGTAAAGGAATATGGATTTTATTACAATGAGAGCTTTCAAAAATAAACAGATATTTGATGCCAGCAAATCCAAGGAATTTTGTCCTCTATGCTACCAACTAATCAAAGAGTTTAGTGTACATGATGATTGCATGAAGTTATTAATTATTATTATCACTATCATTAATGATAGTACATGAATGCATAGACACATATATCAACATATATATATTTATACATGTATATACAGAATTTAAACAGAATCATCTCCCTTCTGTTTGTGGGCAGACGAAATGCCGATTGGACTCTTTCCAGACTTTCCCCATTTCTAATTCCTCATACCTTGCTCTTTACAATCTGTCACATAAAAGGCCAAGTCAAAATAAATTCACAGTTTCTTGCCAACTTATAAAGATAAGTACAGTAGACTGTAACATACAACATAGAATGTAAAGTGTGTATTATGTCCAATTCATATCTCTTGTAAAACATTTCACAATCCATTTGAAAAATCACACAGGGCATACACAAAATTGATGTAAAAAAAACCAACATGCAAATAAGCAACAAAACAATTGATTTGTAAAAATAAAAGGAAAATATGACAAATGAATCATTTGGATGTATATTCCTTTAAATCAAGACGAGAATTGTCTAAGCAGAGCCCTGGCTTAACCTTCTGAGGTTACCCTGATACCATGGCTTGATTCCTCCTGCCTGCATCACCGTCACAACCAACGGGAAATACGAAAATCAAATTTCCTTACCAGCCTAAGTGATGTAACATATGCAGCTAGTCTACATACAACCAGACCCCTTTTCAACTTTACAAAGGTGTTCAGATTGCCACATGTAATTACAAACTCAAGCATGAAAGTCAGACTAAATGCCTATCCTGTTACTTCTCAACCTATTTTTTTTTTTGTAGTGGCTTGTTGCTAAGTTGATACCTCCACTTCCCATGTCTTTTTATGATATGAGGCAGACAAATAAGTGTTTGTGGATTTAGGGGTCTGATAGAGAAGACAATGTGATACCCTCAATATGGTGTGCAGAATGAGATGCATTAAATGAAAATAGATTGAAGATTTTGAGCTCTAGATCCCCCACACTCCCACTCACCCTCAAGAAATCAACATATATTGAAACCTTAGATATAAAGAGAACCCTTCCTCCTATAAGAGTGTGTAGTTTCTGGGGGGAGTCTTGAAAATATCTTCCTCATCATGCAAAAAAGTACCAGTATTTGATATTCATCTTGTTCATTAAACCCCCTACTTGTCTGTCTGTCTGTTTGTCTGTCTGTCTGTCTGTCTGTCTGTCTGTCTGTCTGTCTGTGTCTCTCTCTTTTTATTTCTTTGTTTTCTCACACCTCCCCTCTCAATCTGAATCTCCCATTCCCTTCCTCATCTCTATCTGCTTTCTTTCTCTCTATCCTTAAAATCTTTATAATTTTTTAATTTCCATACATTGTACAGTCACAACCTTTACTGACATTTTGCACTAGGTATCCTTTGTTCTACACTATGAATTTCATATAATACATGAGCAGAGGGAGCCAAAAATCACTGGTAAATTTAAATCCCATTCTGTTGCACTAGATTATACTGTTGAATAATTTTACCCTAACTGAAAATCACCTTTGAAATCTCTAGCTTGGCAATATCATTAATCACTATTTTCAGTACAAAATGGCTTGTAAAAGCTAAAACGTCTTTCATAAAATTCTATCAAATACACAGATTTCTATATAAAAGTAAAATAAAACATGAACATGAACTTGTTTCCCATTGCAAACTAAAGCCATATTCAAGGCAAGAAATTTGTCAAGATTGTTGTGTCAGTGATGATTCAATCTTTAGGCAACATGAAAATGAATGAACCAAGATTTAATGTGCGCAAATGGTTTTTGGTTTGACAGAATTTGCCAATTGTTGACACACAGAACAACTTTTAATTTTGCAACGCTACTTTACGGCGACATGTCCGAGCAATGTTTAGGTTAATAGATGTCATCTAGAGGTTGTATGACACATGCCCGTCCACAACTGCTCAATTACTCATTCAATTACCAACATAAATCCTGATTCTTATCTTCATACCCTTGACCAATTCTGGCTACAGCAAAAATGTCAGACGACCGCTGTAGAATAAACCGTGAGTAGAGTTCCATGAAAATGGATTTTTGCTGGACCAAACATAATGCTAAACCCAACTCTAACACTACAACTTGAAGGATATAAAGACTGGAGCATTATCACCTGAGCAAATTTTGAATCAAACAAACGTTGAACCTGTGATCCACTTTGTAAACCCTCGCCCTATGGCTAGAATTCATGGTTTAAATTACCAACGTACTATGGAAAGCATAATGGGTTGGAAAAGAGCGATTATGTGTAGTAAAAATAAGGGCAACAGGCTTTCATGTTGTTTGCCTTTATTTCAAAGAACATAAAATCTTTTTGTTAGCCTTTTTTGTTTTGTATACATGTATTTACTTTTTTATTTTTTGGCTACCCATAGTCAATCAGTGGTTCAAACCAGTTTAGTTTTAAAATTTTCTTTCATCTATGACAAAATAAAGCCTGATTAATTGTCAGCTTGCTCGTATTGTATGTACCTTGAAGACGAGTTCCACGAAGATGGATTCTGCTGTAAAGGAGGTTGAGGTTTGGATGATGTGCCCTTGAGATGCTCGGTTAGCGCCCTCGATAGGTTCATGGCTGATTGTCTTTTCAGCTTGAACATGTGCATGTTGAGCAACGCTTGGCAACGGTAGCTGCAAAGAGAAAAATATAAAAGTCATACACTATGCATATACATGTTTTTTTTCTTGTCTCACTTCTCAAAGCAGTGTTTTCGCTGAAATTCAATTTCATACCTACTGCCTCTTCAGCTTAAACAATTTCATTTTGAGCAACGGTAGCTGCATAGTGCAAAATGAAGTATATTCCCAGTTTATTTCACATGTGACTCATTTTTGTTCAATCTGAACAGCATTTTCACTGAATTTTGTATTTCATGACTGCTGACTGTCTATTCAACTTGTAGCTGCAAAGGACCAAGTTATGTATAGTTTTTCATATCCATCCATAATTTGTAATAACATTTGTGTTTGGTGTAACCTTTACCTATTGAATACATTTGATTTAAGTGACACATGCCTGCTCCATAGACCCTGGCCCAAGTTATCTTGGTTTTGGTATTAACCAGTAATATTTTGGTTGGAAACTGCTAAGACACCTAAAATGGTGGAATGATTTTTAATTACTAGTGTACAAGCAGCGTTCAAACCTATAATTTGATACCTTCACCAATTCTGGAATTTACTCGATTCACAAGATAAGGTGACATAATATAACCTTTCACATTTATCATTCTTCAGGTATACAAATACTCATCTACCACCATTTAAAAGCATATCAAAAAATTGTTCCATATGCCAATGCTAATTTTCAATAATTGGTTCAACTTATGCAAAGAGGAATGCCCTGAATGTTGATTTCAGAAAAATGGTTGTATGAACTCACCACAACACGGCTAGTTTGTTATCATTGCTATTCCCCTCCTGGCCATTGTGAATACCTTTAAGCTTTAGAATATATCTGTGGATCAATACAAAGGAGATATAGAGGCAAGGAAAGAAAGAGAAAGGAAGAGAGAGAGAGGGAGAGAGAGAGGGGGAGAGAGAGAGGGAGAGAGAGGGGAGAGAGAGAGAGGGAGGAGAGAGAGAGAGAGAAATGGAGGGAAGATGTAGGAGTAGAAAACCAACAGAAAGGGGGAGTAGACCAAGGAGAGGGAGGGAGAGAGGAGAGAAAGACAAAAGAGAAGAGAAAAAAGTAGACAGAAAGAGGAAGTTATAGAAAGACAACGAGAGATAGAAGAAGGGAACAAATAAAGATTAATTTGATCCTGCAAACAATTACCACTAATGGAAAACATCTTAACTAAAGAGAGCAGAATTATCATAAAAAAACACTGTTATACAAGCTATCTTACTCTTATAAAAAAAAAACCTATTGATAATTTACCATCAAAACAGCGTGAGAGATAAACATGTTTACGAGATGAAAGAGTCACATGGGATAGATAATCTGATTTCATTTTCCTTCTTTCTCCTGTAAATTGAACTGTATTAGATGCAACCACTATCTAGGACGGATGGAGTGTTTACAACAACCTGATACTGTCTGTTAGCCGAGAGCCATAAGGGCATCAGCTCATATTCTTTAACACAGGGTTAACGCCCTTCTGGCTTTGTAAAAAGGGATTATCTGAGTCTTTCTATTTGACCTGCTGGGAGGTTTAATAGTAAGAGGGGAATTACCTTCTACTAACCTAAAACAATTTACATTGGGTCATACTTCAATTACAAAGGAACAAAGTCATGTTTCAATGCCCTTAAAGATAATAAGTGAAGTGCATGACAGTAAATAATGGATTAAATCTAAAGCTCGATCACCTATTCTGCGGTTTTATATTTTCAATTTGTACTTCAGCATACAAGAGATATAGAGAGTATGCATAGGACCATCTTTACTTGCTATTCTATTCAAAGTGCTTTGTATGAGAAGACGAGTCCACTCCGAAACCAGTTTGCAAGGTTTGTAGGTTGCAGTAATAGGTGATTACAAACACATTTTATGTTTTGCTTACATCAATCTTCGCACGGGTATATAGTTGCCAATTAAGGCTAGAGAATATCAATATCATATTTCATATTATCACCTAGTCCTTAATGCTATCATGAACAGTCTTTCGGCACTCACATTTGAGACCAAAAAGAAAATAATTCCACATCGATATTTACCTGATAATTTCACAAGTATCTGAATACATGGTGACAGCTTTGTCATCTGGTACTAGCGGGTCCAACTCAAAGACATTGCCACAGGATGTGAGATATACCACAGCTTCAAAGTAAGTAAGTGCCTTGGCGTGCTTGTCCACCTAACATAGCAACAAATACAAGAATGCCAGTAATGCCCAAACTAGTTATTTCATGGCTGTCATGGATTAGAATACATGTGGAGGATGGAAAGTTACAGAAGACCAGTTGTCTCATTCTGTGCATACTTCTTGAACAAAAAAAATTATTTTGAGAACTCCTGAAGCTTGCCAGACATAGCAACAATTAATGTATGCAAAGTGGGTCCTTTTATAAGTATGCTGTAGTAAATAGAAAGTGAATCTTGTTACAATCTATGTCATTCACCTGTATGCAAATTGGACACACCTGTATGTTAGGTAGGACAAGCTGTCAACTAGCAACATATAGCCCCAAGTCAGAGGTCCAATATTAGACGTGTACTAGGCAAGGTACGCTCATTTTGCGCTAATTTTTAAACCATGGGTTATGTAAATGAGGGGTTAAACCATGGGTTAAATATCTAAACCTCCTTTGGGAATTTGGGCCATAATGTATACATGCAAATTGCATTCTGACTAGTGAGACACAATAATATATGAATATATGAATGATTAATAATGAGGCATTTAAAGTGCTTGCATTAAACTTGATTACATAAAAAGAAATGGCCTATTACCACCACTCCCNCCCACACTCCTCAAATCAACATTTGCATTAGATTGACAAAATCCATGTTATATTTGAATTATTCCTTTCATATCGGTTGGATGAATATGTGCAATGATAAATTCCTCACTGGTTTACAAGTTCTTACCTGAGTATCAGCTAAATGTTTGAGTTTCTTGCCCTCTGCTAGGTAGTCGTCTGCTGTGAATTGTCTGTAATGAGAAGAAAAGGCAAAATATAAAGAATAATATACTCCAATTGTCTGCAAATAGGTTAATATTGATGCAATAAAGTGGACTATAAAAAATACAAAGTCATTGTCCATTCAAATGTGGTTGCTACTTTGATTTATCCTTAGCTACATTTGTAGATGCTTCAAATTTCTCCCTTCTGACTAAATCAATCATCAAGTGCGTGTACAAGTATTAAGTGTTTTGACAATATGAGGGAGAAATGTATATATAATACTGATTAGATATAATTCATGCAAATAACTGCAAATATTGGAAGAACAAGTTTATACAAAAATATATGATTGGTAATAGATGAATGTAAAAATGAAAATTACAAAATCAAGTGATGGAACCTACAAAAATAAGTGCTTTAGCTTGCTTGCTGTTTTTTTTTCTTCAATAGTTATTATTTTGTACAATCTAGGCAGCAGTTGTATTAATTTCTTTACATTATATACTTGTAAAACAATTAAAAGATGTGGATATATGAGGTACACTTTAAGGAGTGGTAGCAGCAAGATGTGAATAAATGAGGGATGTTCAAAGGGTACAGAGGAGGAAGGGTACAGAGGAGGAAGGGTACAAGGGGAGGGGGAGGGGAAGAGAGGAAGGGTACACGGAGAGGGGGCGCACACGCCAGGCTCATGAGGAAATCGGGTCAGAAGGTAAAGACTAGCTCTCGAGCCGACAAATGCAAGAGTATTCCAAGAGTCACAAAAGATAGTGAATTTACTTTGAAAAACTCAGAATATAATTCATTAATGTCTGATCCAGAAGTGGCATGCATCTTTTCAAAGTCCACTGACATCACATATACATGTACATGTAGACATATGGTAGCTAAACAACACCACGGCACATACTGGAACTAGACAGAATACAATCATCTAAAAGCCATTCAATAATGTCTGGACACTATAAAGGCATACATTAATTAATAGATGTATGATATATCTCAGCAATCATGCTTTATCGTAATTTAGAGGAAGATACAAGGGGTTAATGGGGCATGATTCCACCAACACTTGACTCGATAGAAACAAAAATTGAGCTGTTCACATTTGCTTCATATTGATCCTTTTCCTGGTAGGCCTATCTCATGATGAACAATACAATATCAGAAATGTCCTTGTTATATAGTGAGGATGCGGGTTGCAATCATGGGATGCTGCTATGTTAGACATGCCTCCGGCAAGTACTAACATGATGGTAGGGCATGGAATGTTATTGAGAACCAAAATCAAACTTTGAATACAATCACAATGTGGTCTGTTATGGAGATCAACCAGAGGAAGATAATCAAACACAACTCCTATGGTGCTGTTCAGATACGGCCAGTAATCTCACAGGTAAGAGTTGACCTTTGGAGGACCTGGAAACGTCTAACTTCTACTGGGGGCAGGAAAAATGAGTCAACGGTAACATGAGAAAGGGTGGCTCACCCGCAACTACACGGTCTTTCACAAAGAAATACCTGTACAACTACATGCATTAGGATGAAGAATACAGATTGCTGCTAATCTTAGAACAAATAGTCGTCAGTCACGTACATCTAACCTCACTCAGAACAATCTATATACAGTACATCTCATATGGGTAGGCCTGCACTACTTTGCCAATTTCCTTTTTATAGCTGGAAATGCTTTACAAAATCAGAAGAGACATCAATTCAGATCAACGTGAAGACTATATTGTATGCAGACATGCTTATTGCAGATCTCCACATTACCCAACTGAAGTCAAAACATGTCCACAGACTATAAACACTAGAAAACAAAATACAATGTGTTCAAATGAAAAGCAGCAGCTAATACCTACAATTCAACAAGCTTCTTTATGTATAAGGCTCCCCGTAATAGCTGATGGTATAATATACAGGCCTACATAACTACATTTGAAGGAGACAACAACAAAAACGAGCTGGAAACTCTTTCCATTAAAAAAAAAAAATCATTTAAGAAAGAGGTAGGGAGAAAAGAAATACAGAGAGAAAGACAGAGACAGAAAGAGACAGACACAGAGATAGAAAAAGACAGGTAGACAAAGAGAGATTAACAGAGAGGGGGGAAGCTACACACTTCCAATATTTGTATGAAATGCTCTTGATACAAAACATGCCCTAGATGCTAACATTTTAATATGGGATAGAATTACATTATTAAAACCAGCACGTACCCTTTCTTCTAATAATACATTTATTACTGGCTCCTGATTATCACAAAGGCTCTGAGAAAAATATTCATTCCTTCACCATACGTGAGTGACTCAATATGGTTTGATCTCATCTGAGACTCATCATCATAATCATGCACATCGGAGCATGTTATCAACTGAACATCACTCCACATAGCAGCCACAAGTCACATTAGCTTGTGTAACATAATTACTTTCATTAGCATGATTTGGCCCCCCGAGACTGAGCGAAAGAGAGAGAGAGAGAGAGAGAGAGAGAGAGAGAGAGAGAGTTCTGTATGTGACACACAAACACACGTATGTATGTATGTATGTACATCCAGGCATTCAGCAATGGAAAGTAGTCTCAAATTTTATACCCACTATTTATAAAATCATAACAAGCTTCAATCAATTGTAAATGTCAACATAAAAGACATGAAAGACAACCTATTATTGACATAATTAAGATATTTGGTGATAAAGAAGAAAAGCTTGCAAAAATAAAGACCTTAATACGGTCTCCAAAAGGACACAAAATATCAGATATATTTCTTCACATTTACATATTTGTTGTTAAGTACATTTGTAGAATATTAAAATTACTCTGAATTAAAGATATCCAACATAACTTAACCCTTTTTGCAGCGATGAAAAAGTCATCTTGTAAATGTCTCTTTCTTACAGTTAATCAACCGATTTATTTCTACTTGATTGTTGATTTCATAACTAGTAACCAATAAGTCTGGTAATATGAGCCATTCATCCTGGACATGTGGTCATTCTGGCAGTAAAATTTAATATCCATTCTGTGCCCCTCTTTTCAGAATAAAGATTACAGACGACCAAAGCTACTGCAAACGATACATACTGCTCCCTGGCTGCACCCTATTCTCTGATCCAAATTAAAAAACATACAAGGGTCTGAGACGTGGCAGACTACTGCTCATATTGGCTGGGAATTGCAGAAGGGAATTATGTATGCAACTTGCGGTTAATATGGCAGCGACTAAAAGTGGGGGGAATCGAGAACAAGATACGAGACTGGTCGTGCACTTATCTACCAGTGGTTTGTCAGCTTCATGAATTGGATTGAGCGCAAATAATCCTTGCGCACTTGACAAGAAAGAATAGAGATGCTGTAAAGGAGGAGGGAATTATAACTCTAAATAATTAGATGAATAATGATTTTAGTTTCAAGATAATCTTGTGAGTCAAATTGTTTGTATGTATTCATAAAATCCTATATATCCTATATCCTCTTATAGCAAAGATTAGCTATGATAATATGAATATCTCATTTTTATTCGTGCATTCTTGTGGACCTATACAGATTACCTTTGATAATATTCTGTTTTTTAGATTGCATATACCATGTTATGATCTTAACAACATCTTTAAGCACTTCAAAAGTGCTTGAAAAGGGTACATTGGCATAATACATTAGTGCATTCATAAAGGCTTAAATGCCTTTCTCATAGGAGGTTTCAGTTGCCTTAATTAGATTAAGATCTGAAGAATAAGGAAACAGAATCATGTAGTATTCTCTTATTACATGTAATGTTTCCTAACTCTACTGTTATGATACAATGTCTCAATGCACTTCCAAAGTGCTTGAAATTGTAACATTAGAGCATTAATGAGTTTTAAAAATACCTTTCTTGAAGTAGGTTTCACTCATGTAAATTAGACAGAGATTTGAAGAACGAGGAGGGATGCATAGATGTAGTAATCTCTTTACATAACTATTCTCTTTTAAATGCTTCACTAATCAAATCAACATTGTAATTTGACCATGAAACCCCTAATAGAATAAAACATTCCACTTTCTTTCTCAGACTCACATGCATGTCAACTTAGGAGAAATGGCTAATTTAATCAATACAACATAAGGCAGAAGATGGTTAGACTAGCATTTCAGCCACCTCTTTCTTCCGCAGGAAGGACAGACGAGAGAGAAAGAGAGAGAGAGAGAGAGAGATAGACAGAGAGATAGAGAGAGATAGACAGATGGGCAATATCTATAAAAAAAAATTGATGCTTGCTTCCGAAGAAGTCAAGAAAAATACTGGTAACTTAAACATTTTTCTTAGAGAAAGCAGATACCTTTTCAAGAGTTTATATTGCCTAAAGAGTTTATTACAAATTTGAAGATAAGTATCTTCCATAAATCGCTAAATAACTTTACAATGTCGCAATTCCCTCTAATGATTCTGTTTATGTTCCTTTATAAAGTGAGCTAATGCACAGCCCATAATGTGCAAAATGGAAGGGATACAAGTATTTCTAAGCATGGTAGTAGAAATGATAGAAGTCAAATTGCGGCATATTTATCAAAGGAAAGTAATCAATCATAAACAACAATAGCACACTCAGGAGAGGGTGACTGATCACAAAGACTAGGTAAAGGATAAGTATTCATCTCATTGCTGCCAATGGGACAGGTTCACAAGTTCAAACTCACCGCCCCAGCTGTCAATTGATTCATTGCTAGCCTCAGTTCACACTAGCAAGATTCATTGTTTAGTTATACTGTACCACAAATTTAATTCAGTTTGCTGATAAAATCCATAGTCAAATAAAATTTTAAAAAATAAAAATAAAAACCAATAATTGGGTGGGGATAAATGTAACTTCGCTATGAAATGACAAGTGTAAATTACTATTTTGTACCCGCGAGCTATGCACATGTTTACTTTACATGATTACATGAATAATATGATGTAAGCTGGCCACCCAATACAACATTCCTCTATACATAAGTGTTCATGTGTGTTCACTTTAAATATGTGATGATTCTTTCAACACTTCTTTTTGTGTAAATTTCCTCTAGTGAGAATGCCCTGTTCCTATGGCAACCCCATGGGTAATACAAAGAACACACACAAATATGATATTTGAAGTAGATCTTGAATTCACTCTAGAACATATGACCAGCGTGTCAAAAAGCACAGATGCGCAACTTGATAGGTTTCATCTCAATTAAACAAACAGTACGCAATTTGGTTGGGTCCCATGTCTTCGTTGCATAGTATCAATAACTACTTTGCTTCTGATGTAAGGCAATAGGTCATAACTTAATACATACAGGGTAATATATGATATCCATCGTTGAAATTTAAAGGGTCTCTTTCAACTTGCAGTCTATCAAATAGAATGCATACCAAATTTATGATTTAAATGAATTTTCCAGTAGTTAGCATGAAACTGTAAATAAGGTATAAGGTGAGTTAAATGAATGAGCAAAACAACAATTCAACCCTCTCTCTCTGTCAATGTGCTATTTTTCATGTCAACATCACAAAATATCATATCTGCTGAGGGCAAGATGGGCTTTGACTAAAAGCATTTTATTGATACATGTATATCAATGCAGTCAAATCAGCAGTGGTTCTACTTTCAGGTGATGTGGAGGGGGGGGGGGGTGATTTCATTAGCACTGTCAAAACGAACCCAAATATACATTCATGCCCTTGTTTTGACGCTTCTTTACACTAGAAATGAAAGCAAGAGGGGGTGTAAATATCATAATAATGCTAGCTATGCCACACAACGATAACCCCATAAATACAGTCATGCCCTTGTTCTGAAGTTTTTCTTCACTAGAATTGTAAGCACACCAAGCAGGAGGGAGGTTGGCAAACTGTCAAACTCTCCATAAGGTCACGGCATAGCAAGGGAATATCCACCCCAAACAAACACGGAAACCTGTCTTCAAACAATGCACAAATACCTCCAGGATGTTGGAGACCTAGCCAAGATTATTGTGAAACCAGGAACTTTGGCAAACTATTAATGGCAGCCATCTACACTGCCAGAAACTCTCTCCATCTTTGTAAATCTTAAGTTATATTATGATATTTTTGCAGATTTTCAACACTAGTAAATTTCATATTAATTTCTTTTTCTAATGTTTTTACTCTCCATAATAATCAACCATTCGGACTGGGGGTGTCAGGGAGAAGTGGGGTATATTTGGCTATTCATACACTTTTTGAATTGAAATTTAAAAGAAGAGGGGCAGGGAGAGTTGTCAGGGGAGGGTTGATGGTTACAGTAAGGTGGGGGAGGGGGGTTGCTAGGGGTAATAGGATAATCTGGTTTGGTATTTACATTTTCAGCTATCAAGTTTCAAAGAACATAACATATCAAACATAATCAACAAAAAAATAATATCATAATCTGAAACCTCTCAATCCCATCCCCCATATACTTGAAGCAGAGTAAGCTAACAACATAATCAAGCCTGCAAACAATTTCAAATGCTTTAATGCTTTCTTCTGTGGAAGAGGTCCAAGCCAGACATGTTTCCATCACTGTCAATAAAGAATACTAACAAGAGCATTTCATCAGCATACATACAATCCATTGATGCGTATGCCTTTAACCCATAGCACAGTATTTTAAAGGTCTACATAAATCACTTTCACCTCCTCAAATTAGCAACAATTATTCTGATTTTCCATTCCTACACATACAACAAAATTAAAATGTATATAAAATGAACCATTGTGAATGAAAATGACTTAACTCAACAAATCATCGCCAATTTTGAAATTAAAATAGTGATGTCAAATTTCACAACATGTTGCAAATTTAGAGACTGTAATGACTATAGTCAATAAAATGTGTTAATTTTCACCAATGGCACAAAGCATTGCAATAAAAATGGACTCAAAATTTTCTGCCATTTGTTGCGCTTTCTGCTCAATTCATAGAATTCCTGATCAATATATCTTTCTTTTAATCATTAAAAAGGGAACACTGAGCAGCTATGGGTTAACATGCAAAGCGCTGTCTGTCATGCTATGATGAATCGCACGCAAATTGTTCCTGGCACTTTGAAATGATTAATTTCCAGCTCTCTAGTCCCCCTAGTCGCTTCTCTCCTTCATCAAGAGAGAGAAGGAGGGAGAGCTGAAGAAGCTCATCCTCCCTGGGGAGTCGAGTATGAATTCATCATCATCATCATCGGTAGTATTCACGGTCTGTCTCAACGATGTTGAATATTTATACACTACTGTTCATGGTCTAGCACAATTTCCATCTACCCTTCTTTACAAATTCCAATTATCTTGACATGCTCATCATTCAAATATCAATGTAACTGATCATCATCATCATCTTTGTAAGTGTTTACGTTCCGTCTCGATGACATGTAACATTTATACATTAGTGTTGCTAGATGTCAACGATCTGACACAATTCACATCTTCCCTACTTCTACAATATCTGATCATGTTTAATTGCTCATGATTAATGGATTGGTTTATAATTTCTTTGGAACATCTAGGCAAAAAAAAATTTTTTACCTACCTGTTTATGGCTTGCACGATAATAAGCCTACTTAAAAGTAATTAATATTTAAAATAGTGGGAAAAGGAGACGTTTTGAACTTCTGACTAGATTATAATATCTATTCTCTGCTGCTACATTTGTTATCATCTACCACAATGCCCTCACCTACCGCTACTTCTACGAACTATAATCATTTTAAAAAGCTCAGGGTTTATGGATTGATCTACTATCTATTCATTATTATCAAGGCCCATTTTTTCAACACTTTATACCCAAAATGATCATACTTGGAATATGTAATCAACATTGACTGATTGATTGGGAAATCTTCTAACTAGATTGTTGTATTCATCCAGTACCATTGCTACGTGGTGTAGGTCTAGTCTACCCTACTTCTACGATTTCTAATCAGTTTGAAATGCCTGCCATTAATGAACTGATCTATTATTTTTTCGTTCATTAACATCCAGTCATATTTTTTTCTCTCCACTTTTATGGCAGACAACTTCAGATTAAATGCCTTGTGTAATACCCAGTTACACAGGCAAGACTGACTACAGACCAAACCAATAGTCTCATTTCCACCGATCGGTCAGTATGGAATCGGTTTGGTGGTGTGACCGAGGTGTGACCGAGGTAAAAGCACAAACTTATGCCTGGATTTGAACATACAGCCCCCTGATTGAAGGTTTTCCTCTGTGCCCCTTTTATAACTGATTACTTATTCTGTTGTCATTCCGTGATTCAAACTACCTCGTATTGCAGTTAACAGTGCTTCAAAATAACTTAATCATAGCCAGGATGTTGCCAAGTAGTGTCAGGTTGAAAAGCAACTGGTACTTTCATATCCAATTCAGTTCTAAATATAAACTGATATGATTATTTTCCATACATGTAGTGCAATCAGCTAACTAATGCAGGATTGTCCCATATGGGTCCTTAAGTTTTTTGTACTTGAATCTGTTATAGCTTTGTTGCTTGTTCTGGAACTTCCCTATTACATCAACGTTGCTAATATGCAGTGAGATATCATTTCAAAATTTTGAAATAACCAAATAATTTTCTCATCTGGACAAAGGTCACATACTATCAAAAACTGTTTTGCGGAGGGATTTTAACTTTTCAACATGTAGACTAGACTTCAACAGGACAGATCCTATAATATTGTAAGCAGTGATGTAGGCTTTACTCAAATCACCATGAATATCTATTGATGCACCAATATAGAGTCTGTACCTGCAGACTGGGCTCGGGTGCAAATAGTGCAACAAGCAGCAAGGCAAGAAATACTACATAGTATATGGGAGAGGGAAGTAAAGTCGGAATGTATTATCTTTTTCGTCATTTCTTGACTTGTTTTCCCCCCTGGAGGCCCCAATCTGGCTGAAACCAGAGTGCCTAACTTGTGTTCATCTGATGACTGACATGTGAACATGAGGTGACTGGAGATAGAATCAGTGCCAAGTAGGTAAGCAGAATACTAAGGTAGGAGGGTTGGGTAGGGTAGGGTGGGGTCAGGATGATTGGATGAGAGGAAGAGGGGAGGGGAGGGGGGGGGGCAATTAGTCTGCAAGCACAGACTTTGATACTTAACCACAATTCATAAAGATTTGAGCAGAGGCTAGATCTGTCGAGTTTCTTGCTGTGTCAAACTTGATAGGAATTACTTAAGTACAAAGCCTCTTGTAGTCTCATATTGCAGACACTGTTGTGAACAATGACTGACATGGTTTTGAGCCTGCAAGCTAGGGGCAATAGGGAGGGGCTGACAAGGTGCATACCAAGACAAATTGAGTGAGGGGGCAATGGAGAAGGGGACACAAAGGTGGGAGCCAGGAGAGACTGTCCCATTCGAAGCCAGGATAAATGGGGAGGGGGCCAATGGGGAGGAGAACAATGGGGTGGGGCAATTCGTAATATTAAAAAGACTATCAAAGTGTGAGATAGAAAAGAATAAGAGGAAGAAACTGGGTGAGATAAAAAGAGAGGGGCAAATAGAGAGAGAGAAAAAAAAAGGGAAAGACAATGGGAAAAAGCAAAGAGGGGAAAAAGATTTAGAGACAACACAGGGAGAAAGACAGCAATAGAACCGATATACAGAACAGACAGAGACAGTGAAAGAGAAACAGAGATAAAGATCACAATTCATCAAGAAGCCACATTTTATGAAGAAATGTCACATTTGTGGTTACTGCAACAGCCCCATCCATTTTACCTGTGCACTAAAAGGAAACACTTCTAATCGCATCCCGATGCAGATACTGCATCAATTCCTGCAACTGGGAAAAATATACATCAATACCATTCAACTCATATTCTTGTCACTGTCAACATTGTATGTACCAGAAGTGCCTATCTATGGCTCATCTGGACAACAAGTAATTGATAATGAATGCATAGTCCCTTAGCATCTCAGAACCTGGAGGCATCTGAATCCTCTCCAAAGGTCACCGGACCGAAAATCCACACCACATTTGATGTTCTCGCTCGGTACCTTTATGACATGCAGGAAATTCAATTTGACATTCTTCCTTTCTGATAGCATACCAAGAATCTAATCAATCTCAAAATACCAAGCAAGTAAGCAAGCATGTTCCTCCGTACAGCTTGACTCACAAAGACGATTAACCCATCCCGTGCCACCTTCACCTCGCAGACATCTGCACCGACTCGCTAAAGATGAAACTCAGGAGCAAAGGAGCCTGCTGGTGAAGTATCCATCACTTGTCGCATTACGGTATTGAGATAGCAACGAGATGTGTTGTGACTATCACCATGGATAAATCTCGACATTGGCAGGAAATTGAATGACACACAGGCAAACATATCCCTCTCTCTCTCTCTCTTTCATTTCAGGCCCTAAATCTCAGTGATATTTTGCCCTTCTCGTTTCGGAGAGCCGTTGACAGCTAGATGGAGGAAGCCAGGTGTCACTGGTGTGAACGCACTTGGTGCCGCCACACACCCCGACAAACAGAATCCCACTGTCTATCCTTCTACCTAACAAAACATCTATGTATCATGAGGAGCCTGCTGCATGGTACATCCCAATTGATGTTTGTATTCTCAATGCAAGAACATGATGAATTTCAAAAATACATCTCGTTTGGGTTGTTCTTTCAGTCAAAAAATTGATATTTTGAGATAAGAATATATATATGATGAATTCCATTTTTTAATTCATAATTCAGTGAGCAAGAGAACCTGCTGATAACCTACATTTTCTATTTTACATTGAAAGGATATATTTCCAAAGAAAACATTGTATCCAAGAATCTTTCTGACGTTACTACTCAAGTGATAGAGAGAGAGAGAGAGAGAAAAAGAGAGAGAGAAAGAGAGAGAAAATGAGAGAGAAAGAGAGGGAGGGAAAGAGAAAGAGAGAGAGAGAGAGAGAGAGAGAGAGAGAGAAAAGGACAATGATATCACTTCAATTAAAATTTCTGATTAACAAAAGCCACATATGGATTCACAAAGCATATTCTGATTGTTTTATAAATACATGTATATCATACAGACCTAAGCATCTAAAAATAAATAAATCCTTTTAAACGCAAGGCAAGCACTTAAAATCTTATCATACACTCTATATATCCCTGTTTTTACGAGAGATTAAACAATCCCTCTTAGCGAGGGAGACAGGTAACGCTTATGTCATCACATTAGAGAAACAGTGTCTGGTGAGGCAACCTTGCCACTAAAATGAAATACACTTCTGTCATCCAAGAAAGAAATGGAGAGGGGAAGAATAAAATCAATAGCGATATTGTGATTAGAGGTCTACTTTGCAATAAAATGGCAGACAGTCCGCGATAGAAGCCGACACACACACACATATGCTGTACACACACTGTCTCCTCTTAGCCGGGCAAGGGCAGAAGTGTGTCTCCATCTCTTGATTATGCATTGGAAGGTGCATTCCACGAACCCAATATATAATTCATTTCTGCAACATGCGGATCCAGCCGGAAAAAGGCAGAAAGGAGAGTGCTTTATAGTTATGGGAGAAATCTTGTGAATCTCTTGCTCTTAACAACCAAACAATGACAACTCCATCAATTCATTATCCACAGATGAAAGCCTATTGATTTTCAATCTATTCTTTGTAATTTTCAGATTGCTTTCATCCTAATTGCTCATGCATGTATTGAAAAGCCGCTTTCCAAATGCACTATTTTAAAAAAGGAATTGCCATCATTGATTTCATGATTAAATTCCTGTTTTTTTAAGCACAATTTTACCTCCAATATCATTTTTCTACCACAACCTTTATACTATCTTTGTGCTCTGTGTACTTTGGCAGTTTGGTTCAAAGATTAAGATTTTTATGACAAAGGGAGGCAAATACAAGGAGAATGGATACCGGTATATGTTTTCCTAAGAACTACATGGTGGATCTAATTCCTAGTACTATGTTTATCTTTGTTGATGTTTTATATCACTCTATGTGTATTATCACCCTATATGTACTATTCAGTCTATCAAGTCCTGTTTATCACATTGATACATCTACTCATATCCACATCCTCATGTATTATTTCATTCAACTATCTATCTATGCCTTATCAATCTATCCCTTTGTCAATCTATACACAAACCACATATTTATTTCTTCACTAAACTATCTATCTAATCCGTTATCAATCTCCATATATGTACCAACTACCAATTTATCTTGGAATCTTCTACTTTCCTATCTACCTATCTATCGATCAATCCATCTACCTATCCATCCATCCATCCATCCTCTCACCATCTATTATTCATCCTTTCACCATCTATTATTCATCCTTTCACCATCAATTATCAATCTTTCCATTCATCAACTATCTATCTATCTATCTATTTCTATATCCATAAAACTTCAAGTAAAAACAAATTCATATATGGCTTTCTCAAAAGCTACTGAATTATCAAAATTCATTTAATTTATACCATCTCTTTGCCCTTCTACCCATCTTTAAATTCTAACTAATCCTATCCATTCATCCTCTTTCGGCTTCATCAGAGAGGGGCGAGTAATTATCCCTTTCGTCCCAGCGCTCCCAAATTAGGGGGACGCAGGTGTTTCCCTGGTTCAATTAATCATGCATGGCATCAATTTGTGATCTGAAACAAAGAAATTGACTCTCTTAAAGGAATGACTGGACCTGAGAGATCGAGGTCAGAATCTGTGTCTAATTTCTGGGGTTAATTTTAACTCCTGCCAGTGCTTTATGTTCTTTAAAGTACCGGTAACACTTCAATAGGTCCTGCATGTACATGTATTTAACCCTAATATCACCACAGGTCATAATCATCACTGACTGTATATTGTCAATTTGGAGCCAAAGAAAATGAGTTCACATCCTTGTGATTACATTTACAAACAGACAATATTTATGTGGTATTCCTATGATTACATCAAGTTATACTCCAAATCAATGACAAATATAAAAATGTGTGAGTAGATGCCTCAACCCACCTTTAGAAAGCTACTTTAACACCAAGTATCTTGAACCAGGGATTTTTAAGCAAGAGATGGGATGAGAATTTCATATTTTGAGTGCCCCATCTACTCCAACATAAATGATACAGTCATGTTCTCCATTTGCATCAGAAGTAAGGATTATTTGTTTAGTACTGATGCAACATGTATGCTTTTGTAACAGATATTCCAATTAATCCATCATTGATAGGGATGAAAGGGTGAGAGTGTGTAGGACAAAAATGACTTCATTATCTTTTAAGTCTACCAATCACCCAACAAATATTATGTTCTTTATATCAGGGATTCCATATCACTCTATGTTATTGAAGATAACATCAAATATTACTTCTATGATGAGGTATCACAAGTTAAACGCACTCTCACAAGACAAAGAAGCAATTTTTGATTAGACTTGTCGATGCATCCATGTGCAATAATTAACACTTAATATGACATTTTACTGAGATGAACTGCATATTACTATATCTGGTGATTAGCGACTAATCTTCTTTAGCTAGCTCATTTTCTAACTACATTAATTAAAGGAAGGAAGTAAATGCCTTTGTAGTAAATGGAACATTACAATTAATTATGATTTATAAAGCCATGCACTCATCATCTTTCATCAATAGCTCTTAGTAATGCATGCAAAAAGGCTGAGCAATTCATAGGAAAGTAAATAATATTTAACAGAAGTGGTTTTTTCATCAGCTAATGGAAGCATCTCCACTATTGTCATACATCATGAACGCAAATTTGATGATTAGCCCAGTTTAACAAATTTTTGGTCAGACAATGAAACATGTCACGCTATCCCGTTTGCCTCAAGTTACCAGTAGATGCAGCTACATCATAAATAATGATAATTTTCCACCCTTAATTAATCCCCCTTTTACATTGTAGAAACATTATTAATCACCATTGCCCATTTATCCTTGGCTTAAAACTAAAATGAAACTAAATATATATCAAATAATGTTATGCATTCTGTCAATGACTCCCCTCCCCTCCTTTTTTTACCTCTCTCTCTCTCTCTCTCTCTCTCTCT